>ANSM01004730.1:0-10068 GCA_000347735.1 Cercospora canescens BHU | reverse complement strand
GCCCAACGCCGCCGCAGCCGCCTGCTCCTCCTCTCCCTCACCGCCATTCTCCACCTCGTCGCTCACCATGCCGCCCTTCCTCAACAACCCGCTGCCCTCATCGATGCGGAGTGCGTAGCCACACCACCCCGCCCTCCTCTTCTTCAGCTGCTAACAGATCGGCGACAGGCGAATGCAAAAAGTGCGGACGCATCCTCGCATCCTTCATCGATCCGCGACAAGCCTTTGGGCCTGACAAGGTCATTCCCCCCTCCATTCTCGCCAACGCCAAGGGTCTCGCCATCATCACGGTCTTCAAGGCCGGCTTCCTCGGCTCCGGGCGGTTTGGATCGGGTGTCGTTGTTGCGCGTCTTGCAGATGGTACATGGTCAGCTCCCAGCGCTATCGGGACAGTGGGAGGCGGCTTCGGTGGCCAGATTGGCTTTGAGTTGACCGACTTCGTCTTTATCCTCAACGATGCAAGTGCCGTCAAGACCTTTTCGCAAGTGGGTTCCTTGACATTGGGAGGCAATGTCAGTATTGCTGCTGGACCGGTGGGGCGCAACGCCGAAGCTGCTGGGGCTGCAAGCTTGAAGAGTGTCAGTGGAATCTTCGCCTACAGCAAGACGAAAGGTCTCTTCGCGGGTGTGAGTTTGGAAGGCTCGGTCTTGATTGAGCGAAGAGATGCAAATGAAAAGATGTATGGACGCAAGTTGACTGCGAGAGAGTTGCTGGGTGGGAATGTGCCCGTTCCTCCACAGGCGGAGCCACTCACACGAGTGCTGAACTCGAGAGTCTTTGCAGGCGTGGGAGGATCGTTCCGGGACGACTCGATGTACAACGACGTGCCGGTGTATGATGATAGCCACGAGGATGTCGTCTGGCAAGGGCGAACGGGCGATGGCTACAACGCCGGCATCCCCACACAGAGGACTGGCGACTTCCGGCAAAATAATGAGTTCGGTGCACCCAATCGCGCATCGACGTGGTCAGACAAACAAACGAGCTATGGCCGTGCCAATCCGAACGAGACGTTCGACACTATGGGATCTCGAAGTCGATCATCGACGCTTGGAGATCAGTCCGACTACGTCTACAGTGACCGCAAAGGACCAGCACCCGGTCGTCCTTCAGCGCCAAAGCCCGCGTTTGGGAGCAAACTAGCATCGGCGTCTCCCGGACAAGCCATCGCCAAGTTCACATTCGAAGCTGACCAGCCAGGGGATTTGGGTTTCAAGAAGGGTGATGTTATCGACATCGTGAAGCGGACTGAGAGCGAAGCAGATTGGTGGACTGGACGAATTGGCGACCGGGAAGGTATCTTCCCCAGCAACTATGTCGAGGTCGTATGAATCGACCGAGGGAAGGTATTTGGTTGGCTACTTTACCTTCTTGGATTGTTGTTCTTCGCCTGTGCGTACTGGCTGGCCTTCAAAATACCCGGATGATGTCACGAAAGCGTTGTGGTTTGAATGCGACATGGCTGATGAATGATGCCACAAAGAGAGATTGTAAATAGCGCGGCGTTTCGTGCTCCCCTAAGATTTATGCTCGGCAGTAGCATTAGCGTAGCGATACAAGTGGTGGTGTTCGTGTGCTCTTCCCTTCTGTCTTGGTCGTAAGGGCACAATGCGCAACCTATCGAGTCGCCTAGAGCAAATCTTGGAAGCCAGTCATTCCTCTGCACTTCAGGTCCTCCTGAGCGAAGCCGTCTATCAAAGGTCCACGCGTCGGGAAGGGTATATCTCTGAGCCATCACTTTCACTCTGTTCGCGAATTCTCCTCGGTCTGCCCTTCATGGACCTCCATGGTCTGCTTTCATTGTGCGTCTGCTCGCAGATGCTAACATTTACATCCTGCTCACGAATATGTCGATTGTGGTCATCATTCCCCCGAGATGCCGACCGTGTCATTCGTTGCGCGCATCCCCAAGAAAAGAGCTCGACCGAGGGTGGAAACACTTCGCGTAATACACTTCATTGCGACCTGTCCTCTTCCAGGACCCATGACAGCGCTCTGCATCATTTTCATCGGCAATGGCGTTCCGATGGCCTTCTCCAAGCTCATGAAAAGAGCATCTGGTCGGAGCGATTATTGCCTGGGCCAGCCATTCAAATTGTGATCGTTCATGTCGCTCACTCACCTACAGTGGGACCAAGGGGACCGAGACCGACTATACTCAGCACAAGTGCCCAAGACGATTTCGGAAATAGGATTGGGAACGCAGTGATGAGCGTCTTTGTCACAGTGCCTGGATTTTTCTTGATGGAGTTGACCGTGGTTTGTGGTAGATGATCGACTTTGAGGCTGTTGAGGTGGAGTCTGGCCTGCGCCTTTAAGGCGGAGAGCAATGTATCGACGGTTCGGAAAGGGTCGAAGAATAGCATGCCAACAGCATTGGCGATGCTGTGAACGGCGCTCAAACTGTTTTCGAGATAGTCCAGCAGGCGGTGCAGAGTATTGCCAACGGGATGAAATGCTGTCTCCATTGCAAAGTTTTCGAAAAAAGGTAGTGCAGGCATGACGTGCAAATGCTTGTAGGCAAAGAAGTAGAGTGGTGAAGATCTGCAGGAAATGTGAAAGCTGATCACAGTCGTGAATGTATCGTCGCATAAGCCGCATGCAGAAGATTATGTTCCTAACGCCAGCAATTCGGGCATCCCACACCCAGTTCGCGAAGGATATCGTAAGCAAACAAAGGTCCACAACCGCCACAGAATGGAAATATACCACGTCCCCGGCCTGCTCCTGTTCGCCGTCGCCTCAAGGTGCCACCAGTGTCTCAGTCTTTGAGATTACCCACCAGGCGTGAATGACACCTGATCCAATAAGTCAGTCACTGTAGCATGTAGCGATGGCAGCGACCCCAGAACCCCCACCTGGAATCCAGCCCAGGACGCAAAGTGCAATGTTGATGAGTAAATCTGCCCCGCATGCTTTCTTGATGAAGACTGGCACGGGTGGGACGAAAATGGCGAGGAAGTAGAGAAGCACATCGCTGCCAGAGCTTTTCGCCATGTTCAATCTCTGCAAAGCAGTCTATCAGTTTCTGTACGACACATGCTGATTTCGCTGAGGTGACAAGACGAACTTGCAATGATTGATATTTATTTGTATGTGCTCGACCGTATGTAAGAATATTGTTCGGCTGAGTCGGGCCAGCGCAAGATGAAGTTGCCACAGGAATCTAAATCACAGGAGAGCCCGCCCCCAGCGAGTTATTATACCAGCATTGCACGATGTATAGACATTCCCGGTCACTCTGAACTCCCGCGGCGCGACTTCTGGTCTCACGACGATGATGCCGAGGAGCCACAGGGATGACGTGTGCCTGCGCCCCAAGACAGATCTTGACAAGGATTCGCCGCTGAACGAGGCTTGTTCGTGGCTCACCCGGTTCGTGCAGATGAACGGGCTGAATTCTGGGAGGCTTTTCGAACCTTTTCGAGTGGCTTATGTAATGACAAGTCTTCAGTCTCTGCCAGTTCGTGTCTCCGCAAGAACCTTGAGGATGAGACCAAGCAGCAAAGCCTCCAAGTGTTTGTCAAAGACGGAATGCTGGACTTCGGTCTCTCTGACCGTTTCTATTCTTTCCAGACACTCAGCATGACACTGGGTGGGAATATGCTTCGAGAACATTTTCGCAGATGGAATGGGGCCTCCGCATGTGACGATTCGTTCTCAACCTTCCGCCCTCAGCCGTTATGCAGCTTTCCATCCTCAAAATGTGCGTTGCTTTTTGGTCCAAATGCTTTGATCTTGCCTGAGGACTTCGTTTCATCGTTTGAAGCTCATTCGCTTACACCTCCGCATCAGACGAGTGATCACTCAGCTCGGGGCTGTCAGGTTGACCCTCAGCGCTTTCTAGCACATCATCTTCAATGTTTTCGTCCTCGTCAATCGCATCTTGCATCGCCTTATTCCTGGCGGCCACCGATACGCCGCCTTTCTTTTCTCCGTGTCTCCTGACGAGATGCTCAATCGGACAACCCTCGTTCCAGCCCTCGCTCGACTGTCCCGTTGCAGCTCGACATCTGGGGCAGGTTTTCCCGTGTTTGATCAGCAAGTAATGCAGCTTATACTTGTATTCATCCGGTATTCTTGCATCACAATGTGAGTACGTCGTGTTTCTGTCCACTTTGGGTTGGCCTTTCTTGGTCGACTTTGGTACCCAGCCTAGATACTGCACCAGTCGGAAGACATGAGTGTCGACCGCGAACGACGGGCGCTGCAGGCAAAATAGCGCAACGCATGAAGCTGTCTTGGCACCAATGCCAGGATATGTGATCATTTTGTCAATGGCATCGTTCGTGCTCATCGAATGCAAATGATCAAGGGAAATAATCTCCTGTTCGGCCTTGTCAATCTCTTCTTGCTTTTCGCCATCCGTCTCGTTCTGTGCTCCAGGCACCCCTTGGTCGGAATTCGCCAATGCAGCGCTCCTCTCTTGGTTCTCTTCATACACCATTTGCAAAATATTCTTGATGTCTCTCGACTTGATGTTGGCTAGGCCTCCACGTTCGATTGCCTTGAATACTTCTTGTTGTGGAGCTAGGCGAACCGCATTCCAGTCGACACTCCCCTTTCCGATGCCCTCATTCAGCGTGCCGAAGCGGTTGACAAGTCCCTTGAATGCAGTACTCGAATTGCTATTGGTCGTGTTGGCGCTCAAGCGCGTCCGGATTAGAGCGTCCAAGACCGATGGTACCTCTCCGCAGCCAGCGACGTCCAAAGACGGTGGCGGAATGGCCTTGGGTACAGTCACTTTGCCGTGCTTCTTCTCCAAGATTCGCACAACCTCTTCACATTCTTCCCTCGTTGGACGCGCATAGTCGGAAAAAGGTGAAACGCCGTGATTCAAGGCCACTTTGGCTTTCTTTGGTGTCTTCTTCGCGGGACTTGGTTCTTGTGTAGTTTCTAGCTTGATAGTAGGCTCTTCTTTCACCGGTTCGGATCTTCGAGTGCGCTTCTTTGGTGGTGTTTTGTCCTCGTTTTCTTCGACATCGGGTGTTGGAAGAGTGAGGCCAAGATTGTGTGGCAACTCATCGTCGATGGTGTCTTCTTCTTTAATCGACTTTCTTGACCTTTTCTTCGGGATGGTAATTGGAGTGGATGCCTCTTCTTTCGCTTTCGCGGTGGTACTGCCAGCTTTTTTAGACGTATCATGCGCCCTCCTCGACTTCGCAACGATTGGAGTGGCTGGTGGACTCGATAGTTGCTGCGCCCCGGCTGCGCTCTTGGCCTTAGCCGTAGAAGCACGGGTCGACCTGGCCATCGAGGCCTGGATGGGCCAAATCTCGGTCGGATCGGATAGCAAGGATCGAAGAGATGTCCTGCTGTGCAGCTGTGGCAATAAAACTCGACGGCGTAGAAGCTGATGAGCCACTTTTTGGCTCGCAGATGTAACGTACAAGACCGCGGTTGATTCTGGGATACAGGCAATAGCTTACAATTCGCAGATACTGGAAAATGTGTTGATTCGGGACGATGAGAGGACTTTGGAGATCAAAGGAGAGGTCGAAGTCGATGAGGTCAGTCTCGGGCGCTCGGGCCCACTGCAAGGGACACGATCTCTGCAGGAACGCGATGCGACTGCTTCTTCTTTGGCCCGTCCATCATCTCTACCGATCCACATCAGTGGCTTCGAATCTAGAGCAGCAATTGTCGCTGCTAGTGCAAGCCAGCCAGACCATCTGCAGTGTTGTCGGCAAAGAATGATAGCTCGCGAGGAGAAGCATCGCTCAGCACACGACTCAATTTGCTTCTGTCCGATCAACAATCCGAGGCCGCTGCAACTAAGCTCTGGGCATCACAATCTATAATAATGTTGGGCTACTTATTGGATAAATACGTAAATTAATGCCGTTAGCACAAGAGGCCCGGCTGTTTGTGCTCTGTCTGATCCTACAGTGCACCGAGAGCAGAGCCTTCCTCAGGGTGTAGACCTTCGCGGAACACGAGGCTTCATCGCTTATCAGAGCAGCTTTTACCATTTTGGGGGGTTAAAGCTTGCGATCCGGCGGTTGTCCTTGGGGACCATTAAAATCAATGTCACATGCATGATCTCTCGGCGAGACCATTGCCATCTTCAGCACCTCTCGGCGTTGCAAAAGCCTATGGTCACGACTGAGAAATCAATTGTGAAAGGATGTAGACTGGTTTCATGTGCACCATGAAGACTAGTATATCGAGCCACACACTCCTTCGAAAAGCGCCAGAGCACACGATTTCATGATCGACGACATTACCGTGAAGACTTGCGCAGAGAATCATTGGGTTCATGTGGGTTACGAATAGGGCCCGTACCGTTCACAAGTACTACTGGATCGGTCGTTCCGACATGGGCCCTCGCTGCTGGCACTGTGCAGAGCCCAGGCTCTCGCTCTCCCTGACTCTCATGCTTCGGACGACGCCGGGGGCTTTACAACCCTAGTTGATACACATTGCAATTGAACGGAACTTTTCAAATTGTAAACATGGCACTTGCAGCCCTATGGGTGCCTCTGCTCGCACGACTGCCGCTGCCCATCTGTTACGGCGCACAGCTTCATCGAACGGAAGGCTTTCGGCACCGAACGCGTTGGAGGCTTTAGTAGGGAAGCCTTGCCTTTTCTCAACAGTGCTAGATGCCACCTGCAGGCCAGCAGCAAGCCTCTACACGCCGCCGAAAAAGCTTCCAAGCCAGGCAAAAAGCGGCCGAAAGCTCATGCCACTCGTGGCTCGCCCCGGATCTCCGTTGACTTCAAGGCTCATCAAGCATTCGTTTCGGCGCGAACAGCCCAATGCGATGGGGCAAGCTATGGAAAGTGGACGACTGTAATAAGGGGCCTACTTCGTTCATCATGAAGACGATTTGATTCATATGCTGATGGTCTCGAACACGACTCGTTTGTGCTTCATTGTCGTCATTATGCTTGGAATGCAAGCCCGGCGACAGACATGCTTCAACACAACCCCGCCGTTTGTGCACTTCATTGACTGTTTTGGGAAACCGAAGCCACATTCTTGTACTATACTAGTATGCAGGTCATGCCACATGCGATCCCGCGGCATCTGATCCCGACAACAAGCAATCATGCCGCGTCGGGACCCCTCAGCGGTGAAGCAAGATTGACTTCTGCGATCGTACAGCGGCGAGAGGAGATCGTGAGTTGCCATTTGCTGCAGTTAGCCTATGGCGTCGACACTTTCCACCTTGTAGTATCAGTACTGTCGATCTCGCATTCGACTTGTTTGGCGACTAGCGAGTGGCTCTGGTATTCGTTTCCCGCCCGTTCCCTATCACGCGCGCGCAGGCATCGCTGGGGGCACTCTCGGGCGACAGGAAACAGGAACAGCGGACATGATAGATCGTCGCAATCTGAAGTTCTAAACAGATCGTTTCGTCCACTCAAAATGCGACCACAATGTTAATCCTTCGTATTGAGAAACCTCAACGAAGTACGTATCCGCGAAAGCACGGAAGTTCGTTGTATTCGTCGAAAATTTCGGCCTTTCGTCGGCAGTTCATCGTGCTGAAAATGTGCCCAGCTGTTGCGTCCTCTCCTTGTGCTCTCGCGAAGCTGGAAAGACGTAGCCCTGCCCCCAGACGTCTGTCCGCCGCGCGCACGCCATGAAGTTTGGAGGCATCAAAGCGTAGCCATCTTGACGCAAACTTCTGTGTCTGTGTGATGTCGAAGAGGTGGAATCGGCGCCATACACGGCAACATCTCGAGGTCTCGTGACAGAAAGTGTGCTCTTTCTCATCCACGCTCGTATTTTCCTCGGAGCACCTGCTCAGCCGCAGCCAGCCCATAAGCGGTGCTTGAATCGAACATGTCACCAGCATTATTCGAAACTGGCGCGCTGCTGACCGGTAATCCGCTGTATTGCTGCATTTCTGCGTGATAACTCGTCACCGGTGCAAACGCTGGCCCGCCGGGGCTCAACGGACTTCCAAATGGTGTGCTATCGTGGCTGTTCTGGGCGCTAGAGTGACTTCCATCATACGCCTCCTCGCTCCGGAGACTGGGTGGGATCGCACTTGGAATCGCATATCCAGGTACATTTGGCATGGTGTCGTTGATCTTCTGCATCAACAGAGGCATATACCTCTGTTGTCCACCCCGGAGCGTGCTGATCACTGTCATCAATTGATTCAGATAGTCTCGTGGACCAAACTCGAAGGTGTACTGCTCATGCGGTATGACAGACATCACGTCTGTCAGAGTGCATGCCACGTCGAAGAGTTTCTCCACGAGTCCGATTCCATGCACCTCCATTGCAGATTGTGTGAATTGCGACGTTGACTGAACCAGATCACGCGAGACTTCTATTGGATATTTGAAGCTCATAGCATGATCTGCTGCTGCCGACGACAGAAAGCCATGGCTGATGGAGAGCTGCCACACCATTGTCCGAAGCCATTGCTGAGAGCACCGCAAGTCGACGGCTTGTGTTTCCGTACACGAGAGGTACGTTGGTAAAGCATCCGACAGCTGCTGTTGCAAACGCGCAAGCCATTCCGTTGTACACCCGACGCGGGCCTTGTTCCATAGACCTACAAAGGTGTCGTCAAAGGGCCGGAACAGGTTGAGCAAATGCACGAAACCATTCAGCTCCACGGTCTCGGCCGGGTCCTCGTCCAAGGTCGGGAGGTTGATGGTCGCGTGCAGGGTCAGGGGTTTGTGCTGTTGCAGCGCATACGCACGTTCAGTCACGAAGAGGAGCCAGTATAGTCTCCTTCGCCGCGAGCTCTCTATGATGTCCGTGGTCTGGTAGTTCGCCTCCTCGTGCATGCCCATGATCTGTGCGAGTGTTGTCGCCTCCCGCAAATGGAACCATGCGGTATTGTGTCGGTCCAGGCAGAAATAACTGCCGAAGAAGAAGAACGAGGTGATGACCGACCACACGGTCGGGTTCTCGATGTAATTGCAGCCTTTGCGCACTCGCAGGGCCTCTTGTAGCAAAGCGTGGCCTAGCTGCAAGCTCGGCTGTGGTGCGATGTCCAGTCCGTCAAACGCGTCGGCTGCCATGACCATGTTAGGTTGAATCATCATGTAGGCACACAGCGCAACCATGAGGCAGTATGCTTCGGCGCTGGTTTCCATCTGGCCAATGGTCTCCCCCACCTTCTGGCGATGGAGGATGGGTTGCGTGGGATAAATGTGGACGAAATAGTAGTCGACGCACGTGGTGATCATCTTCATCGATAGCAGACCGGCTTTTCTCAGGTGGGCCGGCGAATGCGGTGGGCTCTCGAAATCCAGTCCATGTCGTCTCGCTGCCAGCTGTGATTGTCGCTGGGTCTCTCGAAGCTCGAATATCACCTTGGCCCTCGACCCTTTCGGGCCCTTCTTCCTTGATGCATGTCAGTGGAGGTCGGCTGAATGCGGCGACGCGGAGACGTACTGAGGAATGGCATTGTATGTACACGTGAGGCCGGCCGATGTGCAATTCTTACATGGGCGCGTGCCGTCCCCGATGCACTTGACCTTTCTTCGATGACAAGCGTCGCAGGCGCGTTTCGCGGTCGTGGGTAGTGGCGCTGCAGACGAGGAAGACGACTCGGGCATGTTCCCAACGTGCTTGAGCCCTCTCGAGGAGACCGACACCTCTACAGGGCCGTTCAGTGTGGAGATCAGCATGAGCACTCCGACATGTAATAAGCAGGAGGATGCACAAGGTTTAATGTGACGGCCAGCTGCACGCGCGAAGACGTAGCGAAGGTGTTTCCCCGCCCCTCGCTAGGTCATTGGTCGTGCCGTGCGGCGCCTAGAAGGAGGAGTGAAAGAGATCCAATGAGAGAGGCGTGGTCTAGAGGGTGTAGGATGAAGAAGCACGCCGGACGAGAGATGGCAGACGGGCTGGACAGGCCGGCGCCGGAGGGCTTGCGCATGTTGACCTGGCAGAGCGAGCGAGCATCCCAACGCGGTCCCCACCCACCAGTAGTTACGGTATGCAGGTCGACCATAGGGACGGAGCGCTGCAGGAAGCTTAGGAAAACGTCAGGACGCCATGACGCTATGCGGCGTGGTATCGAAGCGTGCATGCGTCAGGGCGCCCGGCGGCGCGAGCGCTGCAGAGACTTTTTTTTCCTGGGCAGAATCG
>ANSM01004713.1:0-29348 GCA_000347735.1 Cercospora canescens BHU | reverse complement strand
GGGAAGAGGCTGGCTTCCGCTCCACATCGCAGGTCCGGGCGCCGCCGCGGCGAACTTCGATTTCAATCTTGGTCGTTACTGCGATGATGGATTAACTACCTCGATAGTATCTCCCTCTGTGTCTGACATGCTTTTCGATTAATTGATTCCCTTCTAGTGCTTCCGCTATGTCCTCCTGAATTATTTTTGCATGCAAGACGCCAAATTTACGACCAGGAGCTTACTCCTTAAAATAGCTTTTTATAATCGGAACCCGTAAGTTGTAATAGCATTTCCTAAAGTACTTTTGCTGCATTCTGCTACAAGGACACAGATAAAGGGTAAGTCTTTGCAGTGGTGCAGGAGAAAGCAGAGAGGAAAATCCATTCCATGCAGGTACCGCGCGAACATGAGTTATTTGCTAAACGAGGATGGTTAGTTTGCTGCCTAGTAGAAGCTTCTAGTCGGATTTTTATTCTAAGCATACCTCTGGCTGGCGAAACGACCGAAGTTTAAGGCTAGCAATTTGTATCCTCGAGCAGCGGCGTGTTGCTGGCAGTACGACATTAAAAACAAAGGTCCTCTAAACCTGTAGGTTAGCAGTTGTATAACTTGCTGCCCATCCGCTATTTCTAGCGAGTCCCGGCCCTGTTTAAGCTTGCTTTGTCCGAGCCACGTCCTACTATCGCTTACTCTTGCAACCCAAGACAATGTTAGACCTTTTCGACACATACTCAAACGTTAAGCAAACAGCTTGCGACAAGTACGTACAAGAAGTAGTAGGTGGTCCAATTCAAGCGTTAGACTAGCAGGGCTATTACAGCTATACTATGGAGTCGAAAGACGGGCATACAATCGTGCAGTTTAGATCGGACAAGTCTCTGTTAGATTAAGAAATAGTCGACCTTGCAAAGAGGGTTTATCTAGATCTAGTACCAGGCATAGTGCGGTTGGGACTTTTAGGTGATTCTACAGTTTCGGTTTAGAAGATAGACAAGATTCCTAGCGTCGGCTTCTTAATGATAATCCATAATAACAACATCAAAACGAAGGTATTAACGACAGCGGTTAATATAGCAAAGTAAGCTGCCTTGGAACGGGAATCGAACTTAATACTACTAACTGTTCTATCTCGCAGATTTTACGCTGCAGCCTGGAAATGCCTATAAAAACCCAGCCCGGAGCGAGTGCTCGCTGTGCGTCAGGAATGTGAGACCAAGCTACTAGAGCTAGCGAACAGTTCACTAGCTCCGCTTTAGATCTACATCAGCGAAAGTAGAGCTGCACTTGATAACATCTTCGAGCTGCCTTAGGTATTGACGCATAACGACCTATTAAGTATGAACCTGCTAATAGAGGCAGCTACAGGGCACCTTAAAGGCATTGTCGATTGGGCGGATGCTGCAATCTGGCTATTTGGTGTTGCTCTTTGGGGTGTGGAGAGCATTTTAGGCTACGACAGTCCCGATGGCTGGACTTGGCTTAATAACGAAGCTCAGACATGTCGGGCATCGTTTTCAGCGACTTTCTAACAAGAAGCAGATGGAATTTCAGCAGATCAGCTCATTCTTATCGAAAAGACTAGGAATCTTGGTCTCCTCCTGCGCTACGGGTTCGTCTGGCGAGATGGGAAGGCAGTGCCTACGGAAGACATTACTACACTAGAGGGGTATCTAAGACGTAAGTGCAGCTATCCGCCTTTTGCTTAGATAAGGCTAATCAGGTAAAAGAAATTATGTTCAGACAATAGCAGAGCGCCTGGCCTTAAGATTCGACGCGAGCTGTACTAACAGCAACATCTTTAATGCTACATAACATAACAGCTATCGTATATTATCCGTTCCTGTCCTACCGGTTGGACTCTACATCTTGCACATCTCAAGCACCGGAAGACGACACTAAACCACGCAGATGTAGCCTCGAACGGAGGTGATTACAAATCGGGGGCTTACTAGAATTAAGTAACGTATATTAGTTAAGCATAAAACACAGAATGTAGTCTCACTTACCTAGACGGCATAGTGTCTCAAGGTCTTGTCCAGATCGTTGTAATTCCGGACTAGCTTCGAGTCCACGAACACTTTGTGAGGTCCCTTAGTGGTTGGGGCATGGACAGTATTCCCTTTGCAGGATACAGTTCTGCCCTCGTCGACCGAAAACATCCATCCAGTCGTATGCGAAACCGGCCCATGCTTCGTGTTAGCTTCATTAAGCACAACTGTACTAACATCGCTAAAGTTAAACTCTACCCCGTATGTCGGGGTTCCGCTAAGTACTTAGAGTCCTAGCAAGTCTGCTAGCCCAGCAGTACTTAGATATTCGGCGAATTCTTAGAAGAATGCTGCGCTTTCAATGCGCAAATCGGTGACCTGTCCTTGCTCTACCTTGTACGCTACAAGCTTGTTAACCCTAGCGAGCTTAAATATGTGACTACGAACCCTTAAAGGGTTAATGGATGCTATCTCAGTCGCTTTGTTCCAGCATCCACGAGCTGGAGCTTGGAGCTGCGTACTAAGCATTACATTACCCTCTTTCAACGTGCAGTGGCTGTGTATCAGCCCGACGCCAAAAATGCCCTGAACCTTATGCTTAACGAAAATATCCGCAAGATTATCGAGAGCTGCGGACAGAATATGAGGCATGTTATCCATTTCAGGGATGCCATTGTACCTAGTGCAAGTCAACGCTGTTTCTCTCTCGCGACGGAAGCAGTATGTAGCTCGTTACATGTCTCCCGCCGTATGAAGGTCGACTTCGTTTAACAGCGTTGTCAAACCAGGCACTAGTAGAACCGGAGCCTGTACCTGTGCAGCAGCCATATAGATAGTAAGGACGAGACTTAGTAAGCTGGAATGATGTTGCGATGATTGTCGGTGCTAAACGATCCCTCGCACAATAGTTTCGTAAAGTTGGTTTAATTTGTAGGTTTCACATTCGTTGGACCAAGCAAGGTTTTGATATTCTCTAGCGCAAGGCTAGAGCTTCTTATACAAGAGCAAAGGCGGGACTTAAACAGTCGCCTCGATAAGCAACTAGCCGAAGTGTGGCAGTTACGGCATTCGGTTTGGAGTCTTCGGGACTATTGCGCTGTTATTAGAGGGAATCACAAATGCAGAGCTAACCCTTAGGTAATGTAACGTAATGACTCGCCAGCACCCCCACCCTTCCATGATTTTTTAAAGTACGTAGATTTGAATGTTGCCTTAGACGCCATCTAACAACTTAACGCCCGACATCTCTACCGAGCTCTACAATCAGATCAACGACGTTGAATCTTAGCCCTGTATTCTGAGACATACTCAATTTGCCTATTTCTGGGCTGCGGTGTTTAAGATTTTCGAAAAGGACGATGCGCTGTATAATTTCGGTCTTGCTCCTATACATCGCCTACGACAGCTGATCTGCTAGTTCTTAGTCAGGTGCATGCCTTGTACAGACTGCACGTCTAATATAGCTTGTATCTTCTGGAAAGTAACTATGGGCGTGCACAAGCCTCTCGCACGACGTTTTCTACCATTGGCTCTTATGCCGAACAACAGCGCCTAATAATCCCTTAAAGGATGGAGCTACAACGAGTCCAAGCCGGAAGCACGTGGGCGACAAAGACCTTGCCGAGACGGCGCACTAATGGGTACGCCCCGAAAGACGGCACACTAGTGCATACCGAAGGACGGTGCACTAGTGCAAACCGAAGGACGGTGCGCTATTGCATACCGAAGGACGGTGCGCTATTGCCTATCGAATGACAGTGCGCTATTGCCTATCGAATGACGGTGCGCTATTGCCTATCGAATGACGGTGCGCTAGTGCATACCGGAAGACGGTGCACTAGTGGTTTAATCGTGCCTGCGACCTGAACAGCGATTTCCATACTGGCGGAGGCATTACTATGACTACTCTTGCATATAAATGTGCACTAGATGTTTCGACGTGGCTCGCAAAACAGGCGGCCCATTATGTATTACGCAGCGCTCGAGGTGCGATTTCGTTGTTGTAAGCGGATTACTATCTTTCGTTAGTGTGCCAACTCTGCGTGCAAGAGCAGAGACCGAATCGAAGATATTTCTCAGATCTTAGAGCAATTTATGAACGCAGAAAGGTAAGTTAGTACTCTGCTAGTATTCCAGAATCCTCTTACAAATGCATCGAAGGCACGTAAGTAGTCTACTATAGACCGATAATTTTGATTCACCTTGCCGTAAGCCAATCGAGATCATAACGAGGCTGTAACTCACAGGTTATTGTAGCAATTTGCGACCCTGCATCCTATAACCCTGCCTATAAGCACTTTTGCAATCTCGAGACGTTCGCTAAGGAGCATGATCAACACTACAGGGCACAGTCAACGAAAGAGCAGAAGCAGAAAATTGCTGTTTTTACGAGCTGTGAGAAACGGGAGGATATTGGCTATAGAAGAAGTAAGACTGCCTAAGAACCATAGCAGTCTATATTAGAGACACTCGGAAACGGTATTTTGTTACATTTCACATCGCCTTGTGGTTGACTATGAGTGTATTGCGAGGACATACTTTGCGAAAGATATAGATAAAGGACTATGATCACTACACTAAATCATATATCCATAACCCAGGTCTTGCTGCACGCAAAACCGCATAACTCGGTGTCCATGCGCGATATGGAAAACAGAGTTCACGTACCGATAACTTTAAGAAACAACAATTGAAGCCAAATGTGGGGAGCTTTTATTCTGTAACACAGTTGCGGGACATCCAGGGACATCCGTAGCTCCACAGGTCTGTGTCGCAGTCAAACTGCGGGGTCTGGCGCTTATTGCTTGGCTGACAAAAGCTCAGCACGGGACCTCGTTACTCGATGAAGAGAACTCTAATGTTCGAATCCATAAACCCACTCCTGTCTTGATCACACTTTGAGGGGCATCTAAGAGCTATTGGCAACCACGTCTTATGCCTACGCAGGTGACAGCATCATGGACTAAGCCCTTTACTCCTGGCGCGAGTGGTATAGAATCGACTAAGGAGCATATCTCGAGCTGCTCTCTATCCTCACGACATTTCGAGCATTTCCGCAGGGCACTTCTTACTAGACTGAGTCCGTAGAGACGTTTTTAATGGAATCTGGTCCCGCGGATGTATCTAGCGGTTAATGGGCGACCTTGTAAGATCATCATAACAGGCAGCAGCAGCTGAGCGCATCCGTCGTATAATAGCAGGACTCTCTGCTCGATACCGTCGCTAACATTTACGCAATTAATACTGTTGCCTCGCAGGACACACCACACCGCGAGCTCGTTAGTCTGGACCATGCTGTAATGAATCAAGGAACCGATTCATGCCAGCCCCCGCAAACAATTTCATTGCCCTTAGCACAAAGGCGGGCTAATTCAGCGCCTTCCAGCACATTCTTGGACTATTAACTAGCGTGCATCCGATGTTGGAAGAGAAAGTCAAAGGTATTCCAATCCACTCAGCTTGTTTTGATACTAATACCTTATTTGTATGCAGTGTACTACACAACCTAGTGGTATATGCAGCGGGTGCTCTAAGAGTGCGGTGCCTGCCCAGCTTTGTATACGTAAGCGACTTACAAGTAACCTAATTTTTACGAAATGTGAGTGCCTCTTGCGGCCTTTACTGTCTCATCTTAACGACGAGATAGGGACGGACTGCAACTATCGGCGCAAGCTAGCGTAGGAACATTTATTTCGGGCATCTGAATCAAAGAAGGCGACACTTTGTTATGACCGAGCAGGGCCCACTTTGAGTGTTATATGCTCCCAATTCCTGCCTAACTCGTCTGAGCAAACGCGTTTGTTCTATAAGTATTAGAAAGGCTGGACGCACATCGAATCCACCCCCTATGTGCTTTACGAGCACCCGCTACAGATGGTAGCTACTTACGTATCTGAGTACGTGAAGTTCTACCTTAATTATCTAACCGAAGCGAGCGACTGGTTGATGTCGGTGTTCGAGGTAGCCAAGAGAAACATTAATGTAAGTCGTAATCCTCTCGCGGCCTGAACTATCTTCTCATTACTTTGTAGGATCGCTCTGTACAACTTGCCTTGCATTTGTGGGCAGCTAACCGACTTTTGATGAAAGGCTAGCAAATCTCTGGACCCGAGCATTTGGGAATAGAACGTAACAACGACACGAGATGTCTACTCTTTGGCACAATACCAGCTCCTCGAGTGTTACAGAACCAACTTAACTACATGCTCGAGGAATATATCGCCAGCATTGAGCAGCAAGTCCTTAAGACATTGTCAAAGGCAATGCTTAGCCGAAGATGCGAATATGCTGCGATCTTCGCAGCAGCTCTCATCCTACTTCATGTTATGGAGCGGGATATCTGGAGACTTCAATACTGGATTCTTAATCCCAAAGTAGTACCGAAGCATGCCGTACTACTATTCGAGAGAAATCTAACTATTGTGTAGTCTTACTAATGGAGACACCCTGACATGCCTTCTACCCTTATCTAAAAAAGTATCTACTCAAGCAACGTGTTGCTAAGCCATCTTTAATTATGCGGAGAGGTTCCCCGAGAGCTCTACTTTGTCGAGCAATCGGTCCAGAACTGCGCTATTAAAAAGGCAATTGTACGATACAACGAAACAGATGAGAGCAGCATAGACTTCGCTCTATGCCAGTTCGTGTTTAGATCCAGAGGTCATAATTACGCTGGGCCAGCGGGAGCTGAAGAATTTAGTTGCTAAACTTGGTGTGTCTGCCCAGATTTGAGAACTTGTTTAATTATCTGTCGCATAGATTGGTGGACTGCATCGACTGAACGGGCAGCGTCCACCTTCACTATATATTAGCGTGATGCTGGAGGAGACGAAATAAAACCAGCTTATATAATGCACTAGTCCATGCTCTCGCAGATACTCTAGAACTGGGGCATTGTTCTCTTCGTACGTGCGAAATCTCCTCAGCACGACATTAGAGTTGTTATCAATCCTTTCGGACGATTGGGCACGCTGCTCCAATCGCTCTCGCATCGTCTCCTCGGAGCAGTCTAGAGATATCGTAGAGTAGCGGTTGGAGATCTGCAAGCCTATTATCGGCCTGTGAATATAACTGTGGTTTAAGAGACACGCACCTTAATACCAAAACTAGCAGCTTAATCTACGCTTCTGGGAAACCCATTAAGCAGAAACCGCTGTGCTCCTTGTGCTTGAGCTTTTTGCATCTCTTGTCTGAGGAGGTAAGTCGTTAACTAAGCAGGAAGCAGTACTGAATTTTGCATGCTCTCAGTTATGAAAGCTCTATAATGGGACAGAGGAGAAGCCGCTTCTTTTCGCAATAAATCGCTAACAGAAATATAGCAGAAGCTAAATTCCTCTGCAATTAAAGTGCACTGTGTTCCTTTCCCAATGCCAGGCCCACCTACACAGAGTAAGCCCTGACTATTGCGTACTGGTAGTAAACTTACTAGAGACAAAGACGATGATGGTGTCTGACTTTCTCCTTAATTTAAGCTCCTCGTAGTCCTGTAACACTACGCTCAGCCATGGCTGAAGCTCTAGTAATGTAACACAACTTCGCAGTGCTATAAATTCCTCTATATCTTGTCCGGATCTCTCCTTATATATGGCGGCCTGATTCATATACTCGAGTTTGTCTATCTGTCGGACCAATTGCGACACTTGCGTCTTGCCAGCTTTATACTTATTCCAAAGCTCCAAAACTATATTGGCGAAATAGGGGTTCGAGGGGCGGACGGTGCAGCTCAGGAACTTTACTGCTAGCTCCTCTCGTAAACGTTTCTCGTCTGTTGTGTAATTAGTCGCGAACTCGATTGTGTTACTAATCACCTGCCTGGGCTTATCCTATCGTAGGGAGTAATGTTACTAATAATTGCTTTACCTATGTCGTGAACTAGCGCTATCGCAGCGGCTTGCGCTCGCACCGTCTCACCAAACTGCTAAGTCTCAGTAGAATTAATGAAGCGAAAGGCCTGTAAATCCTACCCCAGGTGCTATGTAGTATATAACGGCTATCCGGTACATGTGATCGGAGACGCTTTCGGTCCGCGTCTGTAGCTCTTGACGGATCCAGCCCCCCCTTTTCGTAGTTTTGAGTGTTTCAATTAATTCCCAGAACAGGAGAGGTGATGTTGGCGCCGACATGGCTGTGACTGTTTGGAGTGTTGAGAGTTGGAAGGGGCTTGGCGCTGGGCTGCGTCTGGTGCTTTTAATAGAGTTTAGTACCCCGCTAAAAACATGTTTCTTACGTGCCGAGTCGTGTTGAGTGCTAACTGGACCTCGAGGATAAGGACTGCGAGTCTCGGAGTTTGGTGGTCGTTTACTACGTCGGACGTTTTGGGATACCCATGCCGGACCTTCGGAGGCCAACACGTATCGACTAAGGATAATAAGCCACCTGCAAAGTCCTTGCAGCAGTCTCGGTAGACATGGACTCTATATTAGCGCAGCGATGTTACTGATTAACGCGTCTGTAGAAGTCGCTAGGTATATTATCGCGATGGCAATACCGATATAAGGGCTGAGCTAAGGCGCTTTGCAGTCCGCGGCTGTAGTACACGTCCTGTTATAGCGAGCCCTTGTACAGTGCGAGTTTACAATGCTTCGGAAATTAAATATCAGATACGCGATATCCTCCGGTTCGTACTAGATCACCGCGGTCACACCTAAAGCCGGCGAAGGCATGCGCGCTGTAATAGAGTTAGCCGGGTATAAAGAGATTTATAGCGAGATCCTGATGCTTAGTTCCAGCGTGGACACCAAATCTGCTACTACTCTCTATAGCAACGCGATATACTAAAGAAAATAAGCGAAGCAAGAGATGCAACAAGGGCACGCAGGTGAAATCTGGTGTACGCACCTATGTTCGATGGGAGTCAAGTCAGAACAGGCAGATGAGGCGGAGCACAGGTCGAAAACAGCAAACACCATGCTCTCGGTCGACGTTAGAGCACAATCGGAGTAACAGCAAAGGCACAAAAGAGGGAGATAGCCGCGAGTTAGACGAGTCAGAGCACGATTGCGAGCTAACCGAGAGGGTGACGACACTAGGGGTGCGCTCAAAGGTGGCAGGACTTAGCGAAATCCTGATGCCTTAGCGCGCACGCAGCTCGTAATATTATTTTGACTTAAGGCGACGCAACTTCGGAGTATATGGTGCACTAGTCGTACGCGAAGCTGGAGATTTCGAGGTTGCGCCTTTATTTCTTGTTTTTATACTAGATACCTGGACGCTGTTATGGTACTAACTGCACCTCCTTAAGGTACGTCGACAGCCCTAAGAGAGCACGAAGTCTGAAAACCTGCTCGACATCGCCTATATATGTAATGTGCTGAAGCAGCTTGCATGTTTCTTTTAGAAGGGCGGGCTCCTAGACGAGTAAGGGCGGCTGTTGTTCTATTCAATTTGTACACATGCGTGCCTATCCTTAGGTATATCTACACCTGTTAGTCCGACAGCAGAAGTAAAGACTTAGGTTGGATAGTACGATTGTAGAGCTATCGACTCTACGCCTGCATAGGTCTCGAGTTGCAGAGTAGACGATCCGAGATCTGTAATACTTTGCAGCGCCCTGCGTCTGGAGATTAGTTTATTGTTGTTACAGGCAGGATCTCCCTTATCTCTCTACCTATAGCGCGCCGGGCTCTAGTAGGACAACAAGCTTGTATTAAACCTTATGCAGGACATCAAATGAAGCATTAGAGCATGACCTTTGAGCCAGGGCTTTAGCGGCGAAGAACACCAAGTCTATAAAAAAGGTAAACATAATTCGCTTCGCCAACGCAACGTTTTATACTAAATGCGATACTTCGCAATGTGGGGTCTTAAACGTTACAATTAATTCTTCCTGTTGTAACTAAGGCGGCGATAGTGGCTTGGAGTAAAACGCTCATTTTAGTGCTTTGCTCGCAAGACCAAGCAATCGGTGTTCGCCGTAACGTTTACATCAGCTCTATAGGGAGGCGTCCCTACGCGACTACATCTGGGAATGTGCAGACCGTGCTACAAGCTGGGCTAGATGTTGCATGTCTATATACGGCTTTACTTACCACTCTGGTCTTTCGCATGCATCCTTAATTATCCGCTCTCGCGTTCCCCGCTATGATTTGAAGGTCTTACAGCTATTCAAGGATATTATATCCATGGCCGACAGTGCGTATAGACAAGACCTTCTTGCAGGCTATACTCAACAATGTGGTTGGTTGGGTTGGTTGGTTTGGTTGATTCCTACATCGGTTGCAGCCGCAATCACTGCAGCTATGCCCGGCAGCAAGGGCTCGGCTGCCGGCCGACGCTATCCTAAGCTGGGATAGCGCCACGTCGCCTGTTCTCCCTTCAGAAGTAACTACAGACCAGCCGACCCTTCACCCTTACTCTGCTCCTTAACTACCGTCTGTCTCTGCCTAGCAAGCTCCTCCAGGCGGTGTGCTCAACAATGTGTTTCGTAGTGTGAAGCTAGGACGGAAAATGCTCGCGATACGTGATTTTGTCTTGGAGCGCTAGTAGCAGGGCAAGCCTGGTCTGCGCTGTCTACCCCGCGGTACTAAAGATTTCGTACCCTCGTCGCATCCTCGACGGACACGTTTAACTTGATTCACCATAACCTCCATTGCCCTCGCTGAAACACCTCGAAAGAATGGTTAGGAATGCAGGACTGAATATGAGAAATAATCTGCAAGATGAAATGAGGTCTATCTCGTACGCGTGGCAACATCTTTGCAGTAAGCCAATCGACTGTGCACTAAACTACAGAGCTTCAGCGGCAGCGAGATGCCAAAAGCCCTCAAGTTGAATTGCAACGTGTTCCAATACGTCTAGATAGTGCTCACGCTTTGCTTTCGTCGATCGGTCGTTACGCCCCAGTATACAAGATACGCCACACGTGTCTCTTTATGCGCGCGAAGCTGAAAAGTGGCCTGATTCTATGTCGAAAATATCATTCTGAATCTTCCCTCCTACGGGCAAGTTCAAACTGCGTAGAGTCTCATCCATTACAGAGGAAAATGTGTCAAAAGAACATAGGTACGAATACAGTGGGGCAAGTTGCAAGGCGGACGACTTCGCCATGTAACACATTCGGCGTACAAAATATGCCACACAGGTATATTAGGGTAATCACACTGCAGACCTCGGACTTGCAGTTTCGAGCTGATTTCCACTTTATCCGCAATCATCCAAATATAATAGTCCTGCCCCTTGGCCTCTCTGAGTTGTTACAGCCTGCAGCGACGTAAGCGCATGTATTTGGTCGCCAGAGGTGCATTATGGAGGGGCACGTGTAGAAACTTTGAACTTCAGCCCTACTTGTGATTAGCAAGATCCCCTATAATTTGTAAAGACATCACATCTGATTCTCGATCTACACAATGGCTCTCGATACATCCAGCTGGTTACTAGAAGATATCACCGCAGCGAATGTCTACGATGCAGTGTCTAAGTTCGAGGAAGCGAATTATACTGAGATTGAGAGAGCGAGAGCGGATGGGAAAGAGCGCGCGTTCCTGCTGGAGAAGAAGTTAGAAGGGGTTATAAAGGAGTTGACCAAGGTAAATGCTCCTTAGCCTGTGAGGTAGACATATCTGATCTTCGCAGGAAATTCTGTCCAGATACCCTACAGCCGACCTCCGAATAGGCCATCCCATCGTCGCTTTCACCAGCCGAAAACATTATCTAATTCCTGGATTCGCGAAAACTGGATACGTTGTTCTCAAGAGCAGAGAACTAAGGGAGGGGTCAATCCGGTGGGGTGAGGACTTAGAGGTTATAGGAGAGGGGTATTACATTCTATTTGCCGTGAAATAGCAGCTATATATTGGGCATGTTAAGCAGCTCCCACCAGTTTTCTATTTGTGGGAAGGGCAGTATTATAGACTCCCAATACTCATTAGTGTTATTGCTAGTACCCTATGATATACCTTCTCCTATGGCCTGAAATACTGCAGGAACGGATGACTGCGTTTCACCACCTTCTCTCACTGAAGTCACGGGATTACCTGAGGTACTACTCGGGACTCCTACGCAGCCGTGATTTTCCTCCCTTAGCGACCCAGACGCTAGAGTCCCTTGCGAATTCCTATGTACTATTTCTGCCGCCGTTGCTAGCGCATCCAAACCTAGGCCCTGGTCTAGGGAAAATGAACTCGGCCGGGGGCACAAAAAATGCTTCGCAAAAATATGTCCATCCCCTCGGAGCTCATTCGGCTCTACTCTAGAGTTTATAAAATCACTCTGAATTATTCTACAAGCAGTTATTTGCAAATTCTGAGCCTTGGCTAATATGTGCTGCAAATACTCTTCGCAGAACTGCTAAAGCTAAGAGAAAGCAAGCTCGCTGAATAACTTCTATCTAAAACGCATCGTTGTTAACAACAGGGCATCCGCTACATTGAGAAATTTGACTCACAAGTGCCTGCTTTGGGAACCTAGTATGAGCAGAAGGCCGAGCCCATTCTCCCGCCGGGAGATGTGGATATATGGCCTTGCTAGCTTCCGAAGGGCGTTCACCTGGGTTGTATCTATACCAGAAAGCTGAGAAAACTCGCGTTCTGCAGCAACAATATCTAATTCGATGTTCCTGCTCGACGTCCTTATATGCTGGGCAGAGGGCAGAAGACGGTCGACTTCGTACTCGATACGCAGTAAACTCAGCCGTCTCTTACCCTCTGCTGTGCGGGATGTCTTTTCGATGTTGCACAATCTTGCGATTATGCACCGCTGTCTATTGGGTATAGGTTTATACAGTGTTGTGTTATCCGACCGGTCGTACAAGCCGCTGTAAGCTTCAGGAGAGATGTCTATTCCGGACTCGAGATCCTTCACAGCTTGTATAAGAAGGCGCACATCTGGACTAGGCTGCCGCCCAACAGATCCTCTTTCTCGATGCATTCGCTTCTTGTCTGCGAAGAATGCCTCTGTACCTACTTGGGACTTAGTCGGGTTACTGTCCCTCCTTCGTCGCTTCCGTAGCCTTTTGATCTTGTCGAATAACTCGTGGAGGAACGTTTCTTTACTTCGTCTGATGAAATTAAGTATGGCTTCCCGATATTGCTACACTGTGGTTAGTTACAGCTTCGGACGGGCAGACTACGCTACTAACTCTATGTTGGAGAATGTCGTTGGGTTGAAGCGCAGTAAGGAGACCTACGAAACAGTCGGCCACCGTATCGTTAGGCGGCGAACTTAACATAGTACTATAATAGTTATTGAATTCCGGAGAGAAAGAGTATATGCAGTAACAGTTGTCGCAAAGAGCATGTACGGACCGTCCGTGTTCCGCCGGATTGCCTGCTGTCCGTGCGCAGGTCGGTCTTACAGGAAACTATTAACGCTTCTATTCACGGCTGACTTGCCGCTAACGACATATTTGAATTTGACCTTTTGGAGATGGTCTGTATCATACTGCAAACGAGATGAACAAGCTCAATCTAATCGACATCGCTTGTAAGCGTGGAATATGCATCCTCGTCCGACACTCCTAACACGAATAGTAAACTCATCGATACATGCCATCGAAGCATGAATGGAAGCTATATATAAGAATTTGAGTCGGCATAGTTACCCTCGATAGTCCGCTCTTGTTTACTGCTCTTCATTATAGGAACACGTTCTATAATTCAGATAACATGCTTCTCGATTTTCCTCGTTTGTTTCTTCATGCAGTTGCTGCTACTAGTACAGTCCGCTATCCTTCTAGAAAATAGTACTACACGAGGACGGATCGGTATTTAGACGCTAAGGCCACTAATATATTAGCGGCGAGCGAAACAGATCTTGCCCGTCCTTACAGCCATATCTAGACTGGCTTATAGCGCCTGTGTTCTGAGCCTTTATAGCATAGGCAGCAGAGAAACAGTAAGTTCGTTGCAGCTATTACAGATCCTTAAGCTAAAGCAGACCTTAGGAATACATAGCTCGCGTCCTGCTAGCTTGTACGGTGCTTTTCGTTAAGGGCACCATCGTTGCGGAGTTGGCTTATCTTAGTTGGCCGAAGCATTCTGCGCGGGCTATAGGAATCGTCTTTGGCTGCGTCGCGGCTGCGGGTATTATTTCGACCCTACTGCGAGCCCTGGCACGACAGTCTACCGTACGCGAAATCTGTTTCGATACTAGAGCAGCTGCTAATAGGTCTATTAGCTATTATATCTGCTGGCCATTTGGGTTCCCCTGGCGCTTTCAACTGTAACCGAGGGCTGTCTACTTACAATGCAAGTCTATGTGGTATAGAGGCACGAACGTACCTTCGCTATGAATGTTTATGCGGTTACGGCTATAGCCAGCCGACAGTTGTGAGTTCTTCGTTATCCATAAATGAGCTTTGCTCACCTTTATAAGCAGCCTGTTACCTTTTTGGACGTGGACGATCCTTTCTGACCAACCCACGACTATGCTGGTATTGCAGCATATCCAACTCTTAATTGCAATCCATAACCCTCGCGATTGGCCCGGGCCAATGCGGAGAAGGATGCACCGGCGGAGGGCTGGTGTGTCAGAGAATAGTATTACCGACGAAGCACCGCAGAGTGTTTCTATTGGGTATGTGGAAGAAGGTGGGTCGACACGGAACTTGGTGTCTTTACATCGCCATGGAACTTAAGGCAACTCATGGATGTCAATGTAGTAATCAGTTACGAGCAGAGACGAACAGAGATTTCTTCAAACGATAATGAGCTCCATGCCGACATCATCATTTGATGCGTTGACGAAATTGCTGCTCTGATTCACTATAATGACTATGGCAGATGGTATGTGTCAGAGGTACAGGCTACGCGACGAGCATCGGAACGACGCCCTTGAGTTCAATTTCGGCTACCGTCATACGCCAACTGTACGATGAGGCATCATACTAAGAAAGTAATGTCATTAGTTCTTCTGCGAACTAAAATCCATGTTTCAGTCCTCGGCGATCCAATGCATTCTGGAATCTAGCAAAGCGTATATAATTAGAGCCAGAAGCCCGGAGGCAATATAGCGTAACATTCGTAGTTCTGCTGCTAATGGAAGGACGACCCCGATTACTCCCTCCCCTGTGCTGAGCATAGTTCTTTCATGATTAGCAGTGCCTCCCTGCAGCCTTTTTGCAAGTATATACTTGGGCTTATTCGATAATCCGCCATTTTGCTTAGTGCGTTGAATGAAAGACTGTGATTGGAGAAGTAACCAAGTTAGATTTCGTTGTGAATCGGTCCTCGATTCGATATAATTCTGGAATGAGACACCCTAGGCGAGAGACACTTTGGGGTCTGAAGTGGTTCTGTAGATCACGTTTAGCTCCT
Source organism: Cercospora canescens BHU (assembly GCA_000347735.1). Classification (NCBI taxonomy): domain Eukaryota; kingdom Fungi; phylum Ascomycota; class Dothideomycetes; order Mycosphaerellales; family Mycosphaerellaceae; genus Cercospora; species Cercospora canescens. Next base: position 14,128 of record ANSM01004713.1, on the reverse strand, counting down.
TTTGCCCTCGACCCGAATCTCATTGCTCGTGTATGGATGTCCGTCCAGTCTAGTAAGCGATATAACGAGGATTGTGATAGTCTTTGCCGTGCCATTTGCTATATATGCGCTATCTGCCTATAATAAGTCTTGACTAGAGATGCATAGGCGATTAGGGGCAGTGAACAGGGCAGCTTCTTAGACCTCCTCTGTGTAGAGTCTATAAGATGGCGAGCAATATCACACGTCCCCAAGTATTAGCACAAGACATCATATTCCGCCTTAGAGTGCCACGTATATAAAGACAAATACTCGCATTCGAGTAACTTATTGAATCAGCTTATTATTCCTTTCTACTAACAGGCAACCTGCAAGGGCTCCCGCGGCTCTACCTAACGCCAATAATGCTTTTCGCAGTTCCGTTTAGGGCTGATAGAATGCTCTACATCTTTCTTTTCGGCGCGATACAACTTCTTACCGAGCCTGTAATAGAAAATCTAAGCCGGAGTCCAGGAACTACCTACCTCCACATTACTAAGATGGCGACAAAAGAATTGGCTTCTATTATACGTCGCGGCGTTGCGTATCTTAGATTCGGTCCTAGGCATAAGTTCGTGCGTGATATGCCTCGAGGACCGCAGCCTGAGACCTTGCTGCGACCGAACTATAGAAACTACCTCTAGACAATTAGTAGCGCTGTAGCCAAACATATTCTCCTAACTGTGGACGAAGAGCAAAATTTCCTCGTTAATCTAAGCGAGATACTTAGTGATTTAATCCGCTACGCGGATAACGGCACCTTAGGAGAGCAGGATTTAAACAAGACCTGACAGGACTTCTAATATGCTGTATTTAAGCTAGTATAGCACCTGAGCGTTTCGCAACAGACTTATACCGAATTCCTAACGCTCTTATAGGCAGCCGCGGACAAGCGCCAAGCAGCAGCTAGCGCGGCGACTAGCTGTAAGTCTCCCATATATTGCTTCTAAGACGCAGACCAATTTGTTAAATAGGCGAACGAGTGGATAGATAATGATGGATACGTGCTAACGGATGATTAGGCCCCTATCTTGCACGAGGTGGGAACAGACACGTACGCTATAGGGACTCTTTAATCGACAACTTCGCAACAATCGCTAAATCAGACTTCATATCTCGTAGGGACTGACTTAACTACTAAAAAGCGGAAGCTGGAGGAGGAGTTTGTATCGAGATCTTTCTACAACACAGACGATATGTGAAGGCGCTGTCTACATAGGGGGCAAGCAATGTATATAATATATGTTATCTATCTAGTTGTGCACATGGTCTAGCGCAGTCGGCTTCTTAATTCTTTTAGGATGCACTACACGGATGACCACTTGTTTGTTCCCTTATCGATTCACTTTCGCATATTTCCACGATTCCCATTACTCATCGTCTAGCAGAATCAGCAGCGCCTATACTTACTGTACGATGCTTGCTGGCAGAGAAGTAGACAACAAGATCCAGGTGTCTGAGATGCGTAGTAAGTTCTTACAGCCAGGTCGCTGTCCGATCTGATCCATTCTAGTGTCTATAAGTCGAGCTGGAGGTTAATTAGATTGCGTGAGCATGCTATAGTGTCGGTCTGTGCGCCTTATATTTTAGCTAGATATGCGTTGAAGTACCTAGAGGCCGGCGAGATAACATGCATCGACCGAAAAAGACGGTTCTATTCAACCACTTGTATTTGCGTAATAGTTCCTCACGTTATGCCCTGTTCCTTCCGCAAGAACGATCCTTTACATGGTCTCGGTCTTTGTATACCTGGAGCTTAGTTCTAGAGCTTGTGCATTCATAACACGAGCTCAGTTGCATATGTCGGGTGTCAAGGCTGACGTATCGATTTCATGACCTCCAGACGACGACACAGGTGCAAATCGAGAAGAGCTTGTTGTGCATCAGTATAGCTCTGTTAGAGAACGTCACAGTCGCGCGGCTCGGGAGCTCACGACAGTCTGATTGCACCTTACCATTTAGTGTCTCTAGCTGCGTAGCAGGAACGGACGCTTGTTACGGCCTCTTGCGAATACAGTTGCAGCATGCGAGTTCAATCGCAAGGCGGGGGCTTGTGGGTGGGTCGTCGCTCGATACAGAGGGGTGCAGATTTGGCCCATTGTGGGTTATGAGACAATCTATAGTTCTACTCCGAGCTGCGGTATTAGACAGCTTATTTCCCGGAGGTTTTAGCAAGGGGTTTCGACTTACTCAGGATTTGTACGACTTCGAGAAATCAGTAGTACTTGAATCGCATATCCGTTTTCCCTAACGAGAGGCAGGACTACATTCGTAGTTAAGCTGCTGCTATGCAGACTCCAGAAGGTAGCTAGGCAGCATTCGAGCACTAACTGCTTACTACCCACACTCCCGCTCACCCATACGCGCAATCCAGGCTATCGCATCGCAGCACACAGTGCGTATGCAAGTCGGCAGACAAAATCCCAGTATGCAGTCGTGGTGCGACGTTTAGACTAATTAATAACAAGTGGCCAATTAAGGTGGCACACCGCTCGCAAGGTGCAACGTTAACAGAAATATCTCGCACGATCATGTGAGACTACTTGTGAGCTTCACGATCGTACCTTTGTTAAAGACAGTACGACTAATGATGTGATGCTTGAGACAGAGCCTAAGGATGAGTGAAAGCGATCCGTATTCTCTAGGCATTTTCTCCATTAGCGTATTCGATATCGTTGTGGATGCATTCGTGCAATGTTGCACAAACCCTCAAACTACCATGTGGAGCTTTGGGGGAGCACAGCGCTACAGTAGTCTTGTGCTTGTGATACGGTGCAACAAAGACAATCAGATTAGGAAGCAATAATGTGCTAATTAGCGGATTTAAATCTGGTATACAGCTCGAGTAGGGAGCAGTGTTCCTTCACAAAAGTTCGACATCTTCGTTCAGTTTATGTTCCAGAGATATAGCACCTCGAATAAAAGCCTTGGCCAAGAGCGAGAGCAAAACGAGATTTTTGGAGCGCATCGGGCTTTTAATAAAGGACGATGCCCACCGCACATTGTATACCGCAATAAAGGTGATTCTTACTTATAATCGGCCTCGGCTTAACTAACACGGAGCAGACTAAAGCGGCCTAGGCAAGAGCCAGACTTGTTAGTAAAGAAGCGTACGAAGGGTATAAGGGCATGTTCCAATAGAAGCGTATTAAGAGCCACTGCTAACAACGCTCCTGCAGCATCCACACCAACGAGTCCCGAACACACCGAGAAATCCTGCGCATCTATAAGGAAGCTTCTACCGCAACGAGAGCGGTATACGAGCTTAGCCATAGCACTAATGGAGCGGCAGAGGAGAACTGGGTCATCCGCTGGATGCTTTGGCATGTATATCGCTACCGAGAGCAAAGACCAAGAAGCAGGGGCCCGAGCGGATTAGGCCCTAATGTCGCAGGCAGCATGTGTGTGAGATCGTACTTTTGGGACCCTGTACGAGAGCAGTGGCTTGAGCGACGATAACATGAAAAGCTGTAAGCTGGATCACGGCGAAGGTTCTCTTTACATGGAGTAGCTCGCCCCTTGCGGGTGAAACTCGTCATTCGAGCTTAGTCTTATATCTTTACGAGTTAACCCGGCCCTGCGAATGTATACTGCTACTTATTAATGTCTACTGTAATATCGCAATACTTTATAGAAAAGACGTTATACCGAGCGCCGGATGTCGTAGGGCTCTTAATACGCCGAACAAAATCCAGAACTATATAGTAAAGCCAACACGGCGTTACGAAACGAGGGAATAAGGGAACTCGACATTACTTTTCGAAGGTTATAGCTATATAACCTACTAAGGAAGCTCCAACAGACATTCCTCGAGAACAGTATGGAAGCGTAGCAAGCGTTCTCGTTTCTCAATCGCTTCTTTCGATTCTCCTGCGAGAAACCGAAGTTCTTCATCCGAATAGGCAGCTACCTTTTGTGGCGAGAACACGCTCGGTAAATCTCGAAGTAGATGCCGCTCGATGACTTAATGGCAGAGATTATCTACAAAGGTCTTCCGGGCAACCTGCTAGTATTTAGCGCTACGTTGGTAGACTTGTCGGATAGGCCTACCTTGTAATATGCTGCTAAAGCAGCCCTCGCCTCAGAGCATGCCTGCTCATCTATATCTACAACAACACGCTTTTGCAACAATGTGAGAAATGTTTGGATATCGATACTGTTGTTGCTGATGTGCACACGCCCGTTGTAATCGTAGCTCGTAGTCTCGTCCATTGCCTTTTTAAGAGCTTTGCGTGCAACCTCATTTCGCGCCTTCTGTATATTGTCTGTATAGTAATGATTATAGGTAAGCGGCTGCTAACACTCATTATTCTATAGTCTAGCTAGCTCCGTGTTGGCATTAGCTTTCATCTTTTCGAGCTTATAGGCTATTCGTTCTCGCAACTTGCTCTTTGTGTGCTCCTTATTAGACAGGTATGAAATGACTGCTTCTACAAAACGGTCTAGACATTTATAAAGGTAGGTGAGATGGTTCGTAGCGAGGTAAAGCCATCTACTGGAGTGTTGATGGAACAGTTCTGCCAAAAATACGTGGTTGTACTCTCCTGGCAACTCGCGTCCGCGAGTTTTTACATACACCTGGCAAGCTGATTAGCCACAACATAACAGAGATTCTGAAGGTACATACCTCCTTGATCTATTGTCGGAAAGCCAACTCCGTAACCAAGACCTGCTCATTAATCGCGTCGCTCGCTTCGTCGACTTCGCCAGGGCCTTCGCTGTTAGTGTAAATATCGAAGCTATAAGCAGAAGCATTATAACCCTTGATCTTCCTCTTCTCGCCCGCAGTTCTCATGAGATCGGAATACTTCACGTTCGTGGCGTGCACAATAGCTCGCAGGCGTGTCGGAGGTATCGATTCTTCTGAAGCTCGAAAGAAGCCCAAATCGCCGTAGTTACCTTAGAGTGCGGAAGAACAGATACTGTCGAATCTCATCGCTAGTCGTGACATATATACACGCATTTCAGCGATAGTGTAACGTGCGTTGCCCATTTTCTCGATCTCGTTAAAAGTCTTTTGTTTTAGATCTTTTAAATCTTAACGAACTCTCGGCATCTCCTTCTCGATATGTCGGTCTAGCAGGATCTGTAGATATCCTGTTAAGTTGTTCACGCCGATCCGACCAGGATCGAGATCTTGTTAACTCTATAGAAGCGACTCAAAGAAAGCATGCTCTGCTGCAGTGCTCTCTTGCTGCGATATGCCCTTCTTTATCTGCTCGGGAGATGGATTTTTGAGAAGGAAAAATCCCAGCTTCAGTCGTGTGGTGTCCTCGTTCCTCGCCAGCAGGGCAATCCGGCTTTCTGTCCCTCGATTAATCAAATCAGGTTTCGTGATGATCCCTATAGTACGTTCCCCAGAGTAGTTATACAATTTCGATTTCCGGACTACAGGTTAATTGGCGATATCATTGCCTGCCTGGACAACAGCGAGAATGATAGAGCGTAGATTATGCATGTATGCATCGACAAGCGCGTGCACTGCATCAACGTCTGCTTCCGTTTGGTCCTCGCTCGGTACTTGAATGATTCCTAGTAGGTCCACGACGCTTAGATGCAGACTAGTGCGACCTGAGGCTCGAATTTGAAGCACATCTCGCGCAAAAGATAGTCCCGCCTGGTCGCTTGCGAAACCCTTTACCCCTATAGCTGTTCCGGCGTCCGCTATAACTAGAGGCAACTCTATAAACGACTCGATCGATCGGGCAAATTGCAGCATCTGACTCTTGCGTTCTTCTGTTTGCGTAGAGTATGGGATAATAGCAACAGAAATCGACGTCTCTGCATCTTTATCCTCCAAAATGATCTCCGTCCTGAACCTCGTATAAAGACCGTCTTGTCGAGGAAAAGGAATTCCAGTTATTCTTTCTAATACCGAGCTCTTGCCTGCTGACTGATCGCCGCATATAATAAGCTGTAGTAACGCGACATGCTTAGCAATACCTCTCTTCCTGGCGGACGTAATTGCCCTAAGTCTCGCACGGGACTGCGCCGAATGCAAATCTGGCATCGCTGACCCTATATCGCCTATAATTACCCAGGTAATGAAGACTAGTAGGCTTAAAACCAAAGTGCTTGGTTGGAGTGAAAATAGTAGAACTTATTCTAAGGTAGATGTCCTCGGCGCACGACACCGAGTATAATATACTACACCGCCTCGCACGTTTCGCACATACCCAACTATGCAGAATTGTTAATGTCCCTATCATCATCTACAGCAATTACTGCGATCATGCCGTTACCATCTTTCATTCATCTCATCTAACTGCGTGTACCTGGTTCGAGATATTGGACCGGCAACGTATTAATAAATCGATGATTTCTTGCAGTTAATAGGCTATAGATCCTTGTGTAAAGTGGAGAGACGCCAGAAAGAAGCAAGCACTAGCTTGTGAGATCGGACAAATCGGATTAGACTGGTCTTGGTCGCGAAAAGTGCTGCACGACGGAGGTGACCTTCCGTAGATCTGAAAGTGCGTTGTGTTGTCTTTGGTCCGCTGTGCTCAATAGCGGTGGCAGAGCACAAAGACTACTATAAGGCGAACCCTGGGCACCGAATTCAGCGACTGGGTAGCTAATAATGGGATTCAATAAGTAGCTTATTACTAAGACAGATAGACTAACATCGGTGAGCTTGAATTGTTGAACAACAATATGTCTTGGACTCGCTTTTAGTTAGGAGCGAGGGGAGTGAGAAGGAGTTGGGGCTTATATGGCTTCGGTGGCTCTAGATATGTTATCCTTAGCATCGTTAGCGACTGGATTTGGCTAACAGGTTGTTGTCGCTTGAGTTATTTAGCGCGGAGACCGCCGATTAAAGTTGCTCTAACTTGTCTAGGAATAAAGCTAAAGCTAAACCCCGCAGACGCTAGCGCCCAAAGCACGATCAGGCCTTACAGCAACATTGCACGAGATGCATTCTGAGCCGTACTATACGTTACCGGGTCAAACATTACCATCTCCGCACTCCTAACATGATTGCCCTTGTAGTCCAGGAACAGGGGCAGTTTTATGTGGACGTAGAGCCAGCAGCTTACTATGCTGCGGTCGAGATTTCGACTTTAGTCGGCTTCAGAACGCTTGCGACTATAATATAAGAAGTAGAACCATTGCTACTATTGCACTACAGCGAGCCAAGATTGTAGACTCGCAGATGGACAAGCCTTTTGAGAGCATCGAGATCGTATTCTCCTCTAAGAAGCAGCTAAGGAAGAGGATAAAGACGGCATCTAGTCAAGGGTCGCTAGACATAGAGACGTACAAATTTATTAACACCAAGATCATCCCGTCTTTCGACACACATAGGTGGAACAGCACTGAGACTGAACGTGTTTAGAACTTGAGTCCGCACAGGATCATTAAGCTGAAGACTATTAACCGCGAAAAAGGGAACTGGGCCGCAACTATAATCGTGAACAAGATCCTACCGACAGACGTATTACCAGATACAACTTTAATTAGCGAGCTAAACAAGTCCTCCGTAGGCGAGCCTGCCTCCTGCGCAGCGCTTGAAGCTGATCCCTTACCCGTTCTGATCCGCGATGTTGATCTTGCCGAACAAGCTCATGCGCTACCAGCACCTGTAAACATCGAGGCTAAAAGCACTTTAAGCAGCGACTACGAGGATAGTATTATTAGTAACATAAAGACTTTAGAGGACATCTCGAACGATCATGTGTTCCCCACCTGCATCATTTGTACGAGAATAATCTACATTCGATGTGCGACATCCTCTAAATTCCCGGCGCAGCTCAGAACTACTAACATAGTATTGCCTACGACCTGCTCTAAGTACAAGAACGTGGTTCCCGAAATCCCTCCTCGGTTCGTGGAAAAGAGTAATAACCTAAAGCTATTCGAGACGATAGGCATCTACGTAAGCATAATAGCGAAGTCGGACGTAATGAGGATAGCACGTGCTATTGTCGGTGAGGACGCGTACCTCGCCCACGATGCGGGCTTAGTCGTCTATATGCCTATCAACGACATTACGAAGTGCATTCCCACCGGTTCCGAGATTAGGAGCGTAGACAAGGAAGCATTTGTGGAGGACAGGAATTCTGATGTATTGCTACTACACTTGCTTACGGGATTCTTGTAGGATAAGAGTGAGCTATATTTTTAAGATAGGCGAGGACGTGACCTCGATGCCGTCTAAACCTACGAGGTGGAGTGGATTTCGCTATGTAGCAGCGAGTGCCATCAGACTATTCTCGCGAAGATATCAACATCACAGGGAACAAGATGCTGAGCGTTCAGATAGTATGCAAGCTATGTTGTAGTCGAACATTTTATTTATACATAGAATATCGTCCCATTGGGCTGCTAAGGACACAAGCACAGGTTCACGCTGTCGCCAGCACTAAGCTCTAATTGGATTGTCCTCAAATAAGATACCCCGCTTTCTTTATTAATTTGTTGTTAAGTCGGCTCAGATGAATAGCATGCTTCCAAGCGGGAGGCAGCAGCCTCGAAGTCGTTCACAAAACCCCACTACTCTCTAGACTAAGACTTCCGCAAGATTTTCAAACACAAGCTAGGGGCGAGCAAGATAACTAGTGAGGATTGTTCTTAGGTCATCCGGTCCAACGTAAAGATGCAGGATAGTGTGGTAGCTACGGCATTCTCAGTACAGAGACAATATAGAGCAGAAAATGATCTAGCGTAGCGAACGCAGAATTCTCCTTCCGCTTGTAAATTGCAAAGTCGCGCTGCGAGAGCAATATCTTTGGTAGAGTTCATTGACCTCGAACGGACTCATCACCAGGATATATTCGACCTCAACGATCCCTGTGATACGTTTCGAAAGCTCCATTCCACTGATCGCTAGTGGTCGACGGATCCGACAGGCGAGAGAGGTCCACTGTTTCGGAGAATTCGCGCGAACAAGCAGAGTTGAAATGCTGCGGATGTGAGAAGGTGCCGTGTATGTCCACACCAAGTTGAGTTACTCGAGGAAACCACAGGGACTGACATAACTGTTTACGATGCGCCCGGAGATGATGTGACACCCTTTCTCGAAGGGTCCTTCGGAAAAGATTGTAAGTCACGGACGTAAGGTGGGTAGGCATGGAACAGTATGTCAAATGCGGCTCCATCCGTGTATGGGAAAACAACTCAATTGAAAGAAATGGAACGGGCGATGTCTTTCTGCATTCCTCCTTTCGCTTCATATTCATTTCTTGGCTGCTTTGCGTCTCCGGGCTTTGAATTTCAGAAATTCTTAATACTCTGCTTTAGTGGAATCTCCGTTATTATCACTTGCGCTGGACTTATGCAGAGCATTTTTGGTCGACTTTCCACGTTTATTCCCCTCAAAATTCGATCCTTCTTCGCTCTCTGAATCCGCGGCATCCGACTTGCCGCGCCCGGCAGATTTATTTCTGCTCTGGTTCCGCGTCTTCCTAGGTGTGGGGTATAGGGCAGCATTTGTTTTCCTGAGCAAGAGATCGATCCTTTTATCGACGAACGCCTGATTGAAATGCTTTCCCAGCAGACTTCTATCCTAGAATGTGGCGGTTTTGTCAAACTCGTGTACTTCGCCAAAATTACCAAAAATGAACGTTACAGGGCGTCGGTAATCTGTTTTATAGGGGATGAATGCGATTCCCCCCCAGTTGAAAGTGCTAATGTCACCGATGTCTTAAGCCGTCCCTCTTATATTTCCTATTACTCTTTTCTCTCCTTTCTCTAGGTAACGTTCGGCCACCCTGGGACCTAACTTCGATAAAGCCACGATGTGCCAAACACAGAAATCAGTATCGTCGTCGGTGACCTGAACAAGGACTTGCTATATCGGGACCCGGACGCCCCGGACGGTCCGACCACAGTCGCGTAGTCCCCCGATTTTTCGTTCTTTTCCCTTATATATAACATAGTTGGGCTTGAGCTCGCACCTGTAGATGCCCTTGCGAGGGGTGGGTTTCATATCGTCCGTTGCGGGTTCGGGGCTCGCTCCTGTTTGATCCGAATGCGTGCTATTCGCTGTTCTGCTATCTGCGCCACTATTAGCAGAGCCTCCAGATGCGGCCTCTTTAGGGCTCGAGGAAGGTTTCTTATAAGCTCTATCTCTAAGCAAGCGTTGGAGGAAGTCCTCGGGCTAGAGCGTGTTCCGTTCTGCTATCTTGCTCTCTAGTATGTGTTGTTCTCGAGCTTCGTTCCACTCTGTCGACTTCTGCGCGATAGCTTTATCCATTATGGCCGCCTATTCTTCTGGTTGCGTGTTTCGTTTGAGCCGTTCCTGCAGGACTTCGCGACCCCGGCCAATGCTGTTGCGATCTTGAGGCAGAGATGCGTCGCCGGGTTTCACTACATGAGTAACGCTATACACTAATAATACGAGCATCTCTTCCCATGGCACTTTGAAGTCTACTCGCTGGTTGCCATCGCGGAGCTGCCTCTCCGCGATGGTGTAATTAATCTTCGACGCGCGAGCTCGGCAGTCGCTGTCTTTGTCGACATAAATCCGTGGGTGGTCCAAGATCTCCCCCCATAATTTCGTGGCCTGCTCCCACTGCACTTGGTACGGTTTTATATCGGACGGGAACAAATCCGCGATATCGGCATCTTTCATCTCCGAATCCTCTCCCGTATCGTGTCCAGACGTGTTCTTCCAGATTCGATCTTTAAAAGTGGGATCTGTCTTCTCGTCCTTCTGTCGTTTCTTTCCATGCTCGTCAAAGTAGTGGTGAGGTGCTTCTCCCAGAAATCCCGAGCGAGCCCACCCTAGAAGCTCGTCTCTCACCGGCTCGTAGTTGCACAAGTCCTTGAAGCGTGATATGCCATAGGAAAGGGCTGTAAAACATTTAGCCGTAGACGAATAGGGATATCGTTAGCGTACCTTTGTAGGCTTTTACCCTGTGGTTCTCCGTTTGTTCGTCGTCCGTTGGGCACTCCAGGACGTGTCGAAGTTGACTTCTGTATGCATCTAGAATGTCGTCCGCATTACCGCGCGGACCGTCCAGGAGGAAAGATGGATCTATCGGCTTGCCATCATCTGGCAAGTCTCTAGCGAGCAAGTCGAGTATTTGGCTAAGCTCGTCTCTCCTCTCCGTTGTAAGCTCGCTGTTCCCGGGCGGCAGCGTCTGACCTCCAACTTTGCTGCCTTAGGGCGTGTTAGATCCGTGGCCGGGCTCTGGCGCCTGCGCCGGAGTGGCAGTCGAAGCGGTGGTTTCGACTTGGGATGCTTCTATTTTACTCTGGTGTTCTGTTCGAATTCGGAAAGCTGATTAATATTGTTGCAAAAGTAGTTCGGACTTTATAAGGCTTTAATGCTTGCGCCTTGTGCAGATGGCATTTTCGTATTAATAAGTAGGCAGATACGTAATCCCCGGGGTTGGCGATGTGTGATGCCTCTAGAACTGGGACTAAGAGCCAGCATAGGAAACACTCTAGAAAGGTCCTGCGGATGCATCCCCGACTTCAACCCCTCCCCTTCCTCCTTCAGGAACCCGCCCCCGGGGGTTGTTCCCGCTTCTCCTTACTCGAGGGAGGAGCCCCGTCTTGGCCTGTAACATTCGGTAAAGGGCGCATTGTCGCCTACGATTTATATTAGAGCACCCTTTATTGTCTTCGAGAAGCGAGCAAATAACATAGTAGCAAACATAAATTTCATTATACCTTGCATCGTCGGGCTCGTTGCAGGGATTCCTCGCCTGCATCACGTCCAGCATGCCTACTTGCAACAGGCTCTTCGATTTCCCGATCTTACCTCGACGATAACGATTACGCAGACTTAATACATGTTCGATGTGGCAACGATAGCCCTAGTTAAGAAAATGCCTGCAGCGACGAGCGTCCCGACGATTATATCTTCGAAGCCGAATGCAGCTTGCAACATCGAGACATGCTTAGCGTGCAGGACATGGTTCTATTGCACGGAATTAGATCGTAGATGGTATGACCCAGTCTACTTACTATTGCTGGCGCTGAGAAAATGCGACAGTCTCTATTGTGACACCGCTCTATGGTGCGACTGCAGCTTTGTGTAATCACGCCATCTATATATAATCGGGCGACGTCGAAGCAGGCATTGATATCGTGAACGGATGGAAATGTAGCTGATTCAATTCTACATACCACATTAACAGCCTACATTGATTTAGCCCCCATGCAGTGAAGTGGACAAAGTGGCATTACGTACCGGTGATGGCCATCAAGCGTTTTGAACAGAGAGGAGCTTTGAAGGCCGATTCATTCGGTCTCCGAATGATCTTAAGTCACATATATTAATAAATCTTCCTCTGCTCGGTAATGTATACATTCGCAACCATACGTAATGGTCCAACTATTTGCACCCTGGAAGATACGTGTTCGTCCTGCTGACCTTGGCCTCGAGAATATTTGGCTCTGGCAATCCACACTGATCCAGCGATGACCCAATTTGCTGCGAATCGACGTTCCGCTGCCAAGCGCCCACCACACTGTCGACATCGTCGTGCCAAGGGGTCTGACGTGCCATCGGTACGTAGAACCCAGTTACGGTCGTTCGGAAAAATCCTACCGAAAGTCCTTAGGGATTGAGGACGATTTCCTCTTATGATTTGGGCGCTAACGGTTGGCGTTCCGGATTTGTTGGACCATATCGGACGGGCAGTTCAGGCCACGCCTAGCCCAGAAAGCACGCACTGCGTGTTGATAATTTACATATGCGCTTTCCGGGAGCCATGTGTCCTTCTAGTAGATCCGATGCCATCCTTTGTCCCCGATTCCTTCGATATTAGCGGCAAAATGCCTTAAGAAAAGACCGTTAATCGTGCTTTCGTCTAGATAGTAATTAAGGTGATGCATTTCGACAGCCTCATCTTTCCAACGTATTAGATACTCCAACTCGTCTACCCCAGGTCTCAAGCGTAATCCAACGACGGACGCGACTTCGTACTCCCGCTGACTGAAATCCATGGCCAGCTGTCCTTAGTATTGTAGCTGCTGCCCTGCCCTACGGCTACGTAGTAGGAATGAGTGGCAGATTTTGCCTTCGGTGCGATTGGGAGTAGGTTGGTCTACAACGGGGAACCGCTTTTATGCTTCGCCTCCCTTAATGTGCCCCCACTTATCCCTTGTTGCTTGTTACAGTTGCTAGCCGCCCACTTTCGCGCTTGAGCATAGGCGCTTAACGAGAGACCCCTCCCCCGGGGTTGGCTTCGACGACCTGCCTAGCCACATCCAAAGCTCGCTGAAGCGATTCGACTACAACACATCTTCTTGCAGCTCAGCTCTGGAAGTCGGTGTGTGGGCAGCAGAGCGGTAACTTACCACCACATTCTCTTTCGACATTGATTCTTGCGTTTGCGACAGCAGTCGAATATCCTCGTAGCAGAACGGATAGATTCAGTCGCCAGGTTACTGCACAATACAACAATTCGGATATGTGAACAAGTGCGTCGATTTTAGATCAAGCTAACAATAATATCGACGCTCTGTGAGGTGACCATCTAGGAATAGGCGAGAAGCAGACGAGGTTTCACATTGCCTTAGCATCTGCTCTACTATAGGCTAAGGGACGCACATCTCTCCTGCTTTGCTGCGGTGCTTAGACGTTATCCGCCTAATGTATTAGACTCCTCCCTTAACCTTAGAGCTAACATGTTGTCTGCATGGGAAGTCCTTTTCCGAAGCAAAGCTGATCCAACAAGAGGTATGGAGAGAATGGCGGCCTCAGAGAAGTTGGGGGCAAAGCAGATATATTCAGATGACTCCCCCTGGTCCTATCGCACGACTGTGAATAACACGACGGTAGGGGCGTACACGTCGGAGATGCGCACCTGCAAAGCAACTAGCTCGAAATGGCCTTATAGGGAGTATTTAGGTGGTAGGTCCAGGAGTGGAGGTTGTTCGTAAGGAATATATTTGAAAGCTCGCAGGACTAGTGGTGATCTTCTCGTAAATGCAGAGCGGAGCCTCTTCTGCAGGCTCGCACACTACTGAGGACGAGATCGGGTCTCGCGCTTCGTATTCGACGTCTTTTGCGGCTCCATTCTTTCAGTGTCTCTCGCATTGACGATGTGCATGAAGTAGATATATTCGACGGCCGTAGGCGCCGTGCGAGAACTTGGCGCGTACGGTTACGCAGATGTCTTGCAAATTCGAGGGGAAAGGGGAAGGGGGGGGG
>ANSM01004705.1:0-37028 GCA_000347735.1 Cercospora canescens BHU | reverse complement strand
GAATCAGCCGAGAGTGACGTAGTGAAGAAATGGCCACTCTGGGCCTCCGTACCTCGACGATTCACGAATCGCCAAGGAGAAGCGGGCTCGCATTCGTACCGCGATCGACACTTCGCTCTCTTCGTTCCCATCTTCCAAACTCTGTACCCCATTTGCCGACATCATCCTTAACGCGTTCCGGCTATCACACAAGACAATTCGACTCGCGTCATCATCGTGATACGTGGTCCACTATTCCCAATTCGCTTTTTGTATCTACGGTTGGCGATGCTGATAGTCGGTTGCCCTGCAGCTCGCTAGATTGTGCCGCCGGCGCACAACGCTGCAGTATGAAACCAGGCGAAGATGATTTTGTGGCGGTCCCAGCACTGCTGTGTGATCATGGTCTCTGCTCGCATCCCGCTAAGTTGCAGTTATTCCGTCGGTGATTGTTCTCGGGAGAGAATCTTCTCAAGCACACAAGTTTATCATGGCTCACTTCAAAGTGTACCCCGGCGAATCTGTCGAAAGGCATACTATCAAGCTCTCCATTTGCGATGCATACAGTCCAAAAGTGTGGGTTACGCAAACCCACTTCTGGCCACTGCCGGACTCGAGTCAAGCCCAGCGCGGTTACGAAATACTAAAAGAGGGCCTTTCCAGGACCTTAGCCGAGATCCCTGCCCTCTCTGGCACGATTGGTCGGACCTCTGATGATCCACGAGACCTGGTCGTGGTCGTGGATGACGATGCCCACGTCGAATTCGCCTGGGAGAATCTCGTTGGCAAGGCTGGCATCCCGAGCTATGCTGAGTTGAAGGCGGACGGCTTTCCGCTGACAGGCTTAGTCGCCCCGTGCTCGCAACCTGTCACCCTAGCTCCAGTGCATGAGGGAGCGCGCATGCTGACTGCAAAATTGAATTATCTTGATGGCGGGATGGCGTTGTCTTTTGGCTTCAATCACCTCTTGGCAGATGCTACTACAGTAGCAGAAGTTGAGAGAATCTGGTCGTTGCACTGTAAAGATGTGAGCAGTGGCGTGCAGCGAAAGCACAAACTGGAACTGCCCGAGAGCATGATCAGGGAGCGCCTTTCAAGGGCAAGGGCCGAATCCGGCCCATTCAATGACGAGTATTGGAAGGTTTTTCCCACTGCGCGCTCTCAGCTGAACCTTCCCCGAGAAGGGATTAGCAAAGAAGCCGCTCTTACTGTCTTGGAGGAAACTAAGAAAGCTCATCTGGCGTCGATCAACAGTGAGCTTGAGGAAACCAAATGGTGCATGTGGAAATTTCCTGCTGAAGCTCTGGCTAAGCTCAAGAAGGATGCGTCGTTGCCACAAGCAGAGCAGTGGATTTCAACCATGGATGCTCTGATTGGGTTGTTTTGGTCGCGACTAAGCTTCGTAAGACAGAAGAGCGTCGAAGGCCACCAGGAATCTCTCATGTTGTTTCCAATTAACATCAGACAGCGTCTTGAGCCTCGAGTGGAGACAGGCTACATCGGCAACGCTGTTGACATTGTAGTCTCGACTTGCTCTTTGTCTGAATTGGAGTCAAACCATGGCCTGGTCATCGCAGCCCAACATGTTCGGAAGGCTGTATCTGGTTGGAAGGAATCTAAGTGGGATGCGTGGCTGAACATGGCGGCAAATCTTCCCAACGATGAAGCTATCTGTCCAAATCCACTTTCTCTGCTCGACAACCACAATATGGGCTTCAACGATTACTCTAAATCCCAATCCAACCTACTGAACTGGGGCTCGGAGCTGGGGGTCATTGATCGCACACGATACATGAGTAAGTGGCAGTTTTCTTGCGAGAAATGGAGTGCATATGCTAACGCCGACCTCCAGAACCTGCAAGCGTAAGTGGTAAGCTCATCTAATACAATCTCGTACTAACACTTTGGCTCGCAGAGCTTAGCCAATTGTGCTACTGCAGTAATCGTTCATCCGAGACTATCCGACGGCGGGCTCGAGGTTGCCATGACAAGCACGGAGCACATCAAAGCTGCGCTTGAGAAGGACAAGATCTTCGCGCAGTACGCAAGCTTCGTGACAACTTTCGCATGAAGCTTGAACGGTTCGCATGAAACGTTGTCTCACAGAAGCCGTGATCAATGCTCACCATCGAAGTCTGCGCGAATTTGCCGTAGTCACATCTAGCGTACAAAAGGCCCACTTCTCAGAATCAAAGCAAGAAAATCTCTTGTCAACGTCATTGTGTCAATAGATAGCGAGGAATTCAAAGCTGATGAAGAGCTTGTTGTGTAGGGTATATAACATGGATATTGCAAGACGACGCATATATCAGTGAAAAGGTGAAACAGAATCTCTGGACCGCACAAAAAAAAACCTATGCGACTGCCGAAAGTCTCGGAAGCATTTCCTGTGCGAACAGATCGACAGCTGACGTGGGACTGCTCCACGATGGTTCATCCGGTGCACGCGCGACCAATTGGCTGTTGCGTTGCTGGAGAAGCTCGTGTACCCACGTGAGGTATGGTACGGGCAAACCGACTCGCCGGGCCTGCAAGACCAGGTAACCTAAAGGCGCATTAGCACGTGTGCTGTGGATCTGAAGAGTGGACCGAACTTCGCCATACCAAATATCGGTGCCAGCTCCATGGGTCGTTTGCTTCGAAGGTCCTGCAAGGTCGAAGGTGTGATTGGTAGGCTGTTTCTTGCAAGCTCGACGACTTGGAATGGCAGGTCACTGTCTAGGTCCACACCGCTCGCCGAAGCTACGCTGTGCGCTTCTTCGGCGATTTGAGACATCAGTCGAGCTGCACCAGGCTCCTGGAGGGCTTGATGGGTGTTCTTTCCCGTCAGAGCAGTGACCGAGTTCCAGGCTGAGTTCAAGACAAGTTTTCGCCACCGCTCCTGCTCTATGCGATTGACACTTTCGAATTGGCAATCCATGGCAGATAGGGTGTCGCGCTTCACGATGTCGGCTGGTGCGCTTGAAGCATAAGCACCAATCAGGAATGCGGATCGCTTGATGCTTGCAGTCTGCTCTATGTGACCTGGCGAGACTTGTGTGCAGCCGATGTTGCACACAGCACTCAGAATCGTGTTGTTGGGAAACGCGTTCGCCAAAGGGACCTCGACGTCCATTCCATTCTGGGCTGTTACCAGTGTAGTTGCCGGAGATACAGCGGACTGGAGCTCGGATATTGTTGAAGCGTAGTCGTCTTTGATCTTGTTCGCGAGGATAAGGTAATCCCATTTCTGGTCAGGAGTAGTCTTCGCCACAGTTCCTGATCTCAGGACTTGGCGAGGAAAGAAATGTCCTCGTCCCCATGTTTTTGTGTTCAAACGGTACCCAGATGTGCGAACAGCTTCCCAATTTGATCGACAAACAACAGATACTGTTGTACGACTGTTCTGTGCGATTCGCCAACCAATTATCGATCCGACGGCTGTCACCGTCCCGATTAGCTGAGTGCACAAGAAGATTGTTCAGACGCCCATATCTCACCTCCGCCTCCATACACGAGGACGCTGTATTTCTTCATGACTTGTCACGGCACTGGAGCGAGACTTTGGAGACGGACAGGTAACGAGAGGTCTTGTCATATCAATTGGCGCTATCTTGCGTGAGCACAGATCTCGCGGAGCACTGATACCTAAGCGATGCTCAACGGCACATAGCTTTTCCAAGAACGCCACAGACGCGACCGTAGTGAAAAGCTCCGTCACATCGAGCACCACAAACCCGGCAAAGGACACGAATCGTGCATTGTCGTCTCCATGTCTCGACGTTAGTACGATTCACTTGGAGATCCGCGGCGTTTCGATCCACCTCATCATGCAGACGCTCTCGCGTAGATCGTACGGGAGTTCGACGCCGATCTCACCGAGTTACGTACCGCGACGTGTTGCATTTTTCAGGTGTGTTTCCCTTTGCCGTGCAAAGCTTCCCCTTGCTGCAGTTGGGTGGAACCTTGCAACCAACAAGCGGAGCCTCAGAACAAGCTTTCGCTTGTCAGCACGGTTGAATCGTTGGACAGCCCGTTTGTGCGCTTTCCCCAAATCACTGCGATCGCCAATTTGTGTCCTCAGCCAAGAGCTGGTCTCGTTGGTCCTGGATAGCGTGCTCGGTGTGCTCTGTGATGAAGCAGTGGGATCTGGATGCTTAGACGGTGCATAACCAGCCACAGAAACCAATCGGGTGAAGGAGCGAGGTTCATCAGGTACGAAATCTCTTATCAGCAAGAGTTGACTTACTCTAACAGGAAAATTCTGAGTGTAGATCCCCCAAAGTAATGTTGACATCCCAAAGAAAGCGTGGTGGCCTTTCGGCCGAACAGATGGCTCCTGCATCCCACAGCTCCATTTTTCATATGCTCTTCGGAGAATTTGCAGTTCTCACGTGTAACAGATTCACAACGAAGGGGAGCATGGGAGATCAATCGTTTCTGTCGCAACAGCAATCAAGAAACGTCAGCGAACTCCCTACCGAATTGTTTCTCAGAATTCGCAACAATCACTGAGCCTTCGACTAGATTCACGTGTTCGCAGCTAAGATCTTGTGTCCCTGGGTCTTTCACGGACTATTGCCAGTAAAGCCGTAGCATGATATCGGATAGTCTTCGGTTGGAATTTGTCTTGACGTTCAGCCGCTAGCAGCACCGCCGAGACATGAATGATCAATCTGGGCTGATGCCGGACGCCGTTGAAAGACTACTCATTCAGGTCGCCGATCACCGTGACCATCAGCTTTTTGCGTTTGGAGATCGACAGCATGCGCTATCGTGTCAACTTTTCATGGATGTGGCCCGCCACGAAACCCAAATTCAAGCTAGAAAGAATGATCTGCAGGGTCATGACATGAATGTTGTCTGTGGCTCTGTGCCATAAACTATCATGGAAAGCATTCGCGCGAGAGTTCTCATCGTTGATCTGTTACAAACACACTTAACCACAGCCAATTGCCAGGTGAAAGCTGGCCGGCAATGATGGCAGTGTCGACATGTACGGAGCGAGATCAGCCAACGAGAATCATCGATCTTCTCAAGAATGCTGCAGAGAACCACGTGGCGAACGGATTCTTGTACCTAGAGAACGGGTTCAACGAGCCTGCGACGAGAGTGACATTCCCGGTATTGTACGCACAAGCAAAGGTAAGTGCCGTCTATCTTGCCCAAAGATCAAGCTGACAGTACAGAACAATGCTCGTCGACTAATTGACGCCGGATTGGTTACGAAGGGACAAAAAGTCGTTACATATTTTGACAATCACAAACAAAATGTTCTGTGGTTTTGGTCCGTGACGGCAGCGGGTAAGGAAAGTGGACGTCAGGTGCGGAAGAGGCATCAGCTAAGATCAATGCAGGCGGCATCTGTGCAGTGCTCAATCCGGTGTCAAACGAGCCGAAGACCGCAGCTGCACAACTCGACAACGTCAAAAATTTGTTTGGCAAAACGCCAATATTGACAAGTCATAAGTTGTCATCGATCCTGGCATCGCGTAAATTGAACGTGCAGTCAATCGAAGACATTGATCGACGTAAACCTGTCGATTCTGGACTCCCATCGCCAATCGAGGAGCGGCCAGAGAACGCTCACGACATCGCAGCAATACTGTTCACTTCGGGCAGCACAGGCCACTCGAAAGCTGTGCAATATTCCCACGCTCAATTGATCGCTTCAGTCGAGGCGAAGGCGAAATATCTCTCCACATACGGCAAGACATTCATGTCATGGATCTCCTTTGACCATTCAGCTTGCTTTTGCGAAGTACACCTTCAAGCTTTGTATACTGGATCGGATCAAGTATTCGTTCCAACGTCGGATTTAGTTCAGGAGCCATGGCGCTTCTTCCAAGTCCTGAGCGCCCAGCGAATCGGATACACATTCTCGCCCAACTTCTTTCTCGCAGCGGCTGTGGAGTCGTTGGCAAAGCAAGATGCGGACTCTATCAACCTTGATCTCAGCGAATTGGCGGTGATCATGGTCGGCGGCGAGGCCAATAGAACCAAAACACTTGCTGCAGTGGACAATGTCCTGAAGAAGTACGGTGCTCCTGATCACAGCATCAAAGCTGCATACGGTCTGAGTGAGACATGCTCTGCCTGCTATTACAACCTGGAGAGTCCTGGATATGATTTAGCTCAAGGCAATACCTTTGCCACTGTTGGCAAGCCATTGCCCGGCCTCGAAGCCAAGATTGTCAGCCGTGGAGGCGAAGACGAAAGTCCGGAGGAGGGCATCGTTCATCTACGTGGAGATGTCATTTTCAAAGGATACTACGGCAATGAAGAAGCAACTGCTGGAGCATTCACCGAGGATGGCTGGATGAGTACCGGTGACATCGGTCGCATCGATCGGAACGGAAACCTGCAATTACTTGGTCGCTCGAAAGAGGTGCTGATCTTGAACGGCAACAACTATTCCTCTTTCGAAATCGAATACGCTATCGAGACCGGCGCCACAGCGGGGCTTGAAGTTTCATATACGGCAGTCTTCTCGACATGGTCTGAGGAGCGCAACTCGGAAGCACCCGTTGTGCTCTTCAACCCGACAGAGGCCGCAATCGGTCCCGCGAATCTCAGAGCTACTCTACAGGCTATCGACAAAGCCGTGTTCAGCGTATGCGCGCAAAAGTCGCTGCACATCATTCCTCTGCCCAAGGCACTTCTCCCGAAGTCGACAATCGGCAAGCTCTCCCGCGCGAAGCTCCGACAAACTTACGAGAAAGGCGACTTCGATGCTTACAAGATCGATGTCAACTCGCCCACCAATGCCGTTGCGGAGATGCAGAACCCCACGCTAGACACTATCTCTCCTCTACAGAAAGAGATTGCGCAGATCTATTCGACAGTGGTCGGAGTCCCTGCTGAAGACCTCTTAGGCCAGGACGCTCTACTCTCTTCCGGCATCAACTCTCTTGGTTTCATGCGACTGAAGAAGGCCCTCGAGAAGGGACTGAACATCCACCAAGAGATTCCGATGCCACTGCTGATTCGGTGCCACTCAGTAGCAGACCTGGAGCACGAGCTCACATTGATCGGCACAGTCTCGAAAGAGTACGATCCGATAGTCCCTCTCGCAACAGAAGGCAGCAAGCAGCCTCTATTCCTCTTGCATCCTGGCGCTGGAGAATTTCTGTGCTGGATGGGACTCCTGCCATATCTTCCAGACCGGCCCATATACGCTCTTCGCGCCAAAGGGCTACATCCGGGCGAGGGCACCTTTGACGGCATTGACGATCTTCTCGACTGCTACTATACAGCCATTCGACGAACGCAGCCCCAGGGTCCGTACGCCATGTTAGGCTATTGCTTCGGCGGCCTTCTGTGCTTCGAGTTAGCCAAGAAATTTGAAGCAGATGGCGAAGAGGTGGTCTTCTGCGGTGGCATAGACAATCCGCCCAGTCTGAAGAGTACCATCGGCCAAGTCCGCTATCGCTCGCTCATGATCGACGTGCTGCCAGTCGTTACGGACTACACGCCTGAGCAAGCGCGAGCATTCGCAGAGGAGACTGCCGACCTCACAGACGAGCAGTTCTACGAACTATTATTCACCAAATTCTCCCCAGAGTTCATTGAGAACATGGACATCACGGTACCCAGATTGCAGGCATTCGGTCGGGTGGAAGACTGCATGCGTCTTATCGCTTCACAGTACGAGCCCTCAGGCTCGGTGAGCACGACAGACATATTTTGCGCGGATCCCATGCCTCACTTTGGCGCGACACCGGAGGTGTGGAAGCGCGATGTGTTGGGCGAATGGCGGGGGTTTGTCAAGGATGAGAATGTACGATTCCATCATGTCGGTGGTAATCACATTAGTTTGATCAAAGAGCCACTGATCAAGGACTTCCAGCAGACTGTTAATGATGCTCTGACAGCTCGAGGCATTTAATAATATGTACCTTCTTTGCAATGATAACCCATGACTCCTGCCAGAAATCTCGATGGTATCTCGAGCAGCTTACTGGGTGGCATGTGTTCTGTCACAAGTCCACGTCTGCCGGTCTTGAGAACGATGAAACCAATCTCACTGTCCTGTGAGTATTGCTTTTGCATCATGCACGCTTAGACAGCTCCTTTCAAGATCACTCTCGAGTCTCGTCTTGAAAAATACAGTGCCCACAGATAGAACAAGGAATTGCCATGCACTGGCATGCAAAAGAAACATTGCCGAACAGGACGGCGCCAAGCTTTCGCTCGAGCCGCCGACTTGGGAGGAGCTGCAGCAAAACTCGTCCGAATCGATGCGCATCCATTGAGTAGATGGGGCATCTCGCATATCAGATGGGATGCCTGTGATACCACGTTGCTGCAGCCATTTGACCCGAGTGACGATCTCTGCAGGACCAAGTCCTGTGCGCAAGCCCACGACCTGCCAAATCCGAGTTGACATTTCCTTTTCCCAGCCAATCGCATCAACAGCCGGGGCCATCGATGTTAGCCATTCACTCTCAACAACATCGACTCGCACTTCTGCACATGCAGTTTTCGGCTCGGGCATTTCTTCCAGCGTGTTTCAGGTTGAACTCATCGCAAGCCATACATCTCGCGGCTTTGAGGAAAAGGAGCCACGGCACATTGCATCCTCTGATTTTTTGTGGGTCCGCATCGACCAATAGCGTTGCACAGACGCTATTTTTCAACATCACTCCAGAGACGCCTCTGCCTTTAGCACACGCAAGCCTGATTTCTGTGCCGGGCGGCTGAAAAATGCCTTTCTATTCTGTCGGGCCACATGACAGGTCTCGACTAGTGTTGCATGAACGAAAGTGCTGTTCCGGCTCACGGCACGTCCTGTTGTAACACAGATGGCGTTCAAGGCGCGAAAGTCGGACTAAGGAGGGAAGCATGCTTTCAGTCCGTCTGGACCGCGAAGCCACGTTCTGGACACTCCACCATCTGCGATTCGTTCTCGGTCGACATTGCTCAGCTTGTCCGCCATGCAGCTAAGGCTGAGGGTTGGATCGCTTCCACCTGCGCCAGACTGTCGTTTGCAGAGTGCGGATGGAGTGGCGTTTCGCCGAGGCTTAGGTGATCGTGGCGACAAGAGGAAGTTGGTATATTATGCAACGTCGTCCTCGTCGATGATTCTGCATCGATCTGGCTCGTGTGCCGCTCTGCTTTCTTACTGACGAAGTATTGCACCTGCCACTCTTTTCAGGGCAAACTTCTCCTGTCTTTACCTGGTATTCAATTTTTCCCGTTAACCACTTCTTTTCAACTCAAAATGAGGACCTCCTTCCGAGCACTGCTGCTGACTGCGGCATGTATTGTTGGACAAGTTGCCGCAGCGCCTGCGGTCTCTGTCGTTGTTCGCCAAACCCCTGATGCTGTTCCAGTCATGCCAGGAGGCGTCGAGGACCTTATAATAACCGCAGAAAACACCCTGAACGCGACAAACCCCGAGCCGATCCCAGCTAACGAAACACGAATGGGAATACAGGCCAATCGCCGGCTACCACTGGCGTTGGTCAACAACATTGGAGGTGCCGTAAATGCATATATCACTGGTCTGGACCCAAGTGGCCGCGTGGTATTTGTTCAGCCGAACGGTAAGTAGCGCTCAGCATCGTTTGTACACCGCTGACGAAGCTCACGTTACAGGTCAATTCTTCTATCCTCCGGCAGATGCAGGCTACACCACCCCGCGTGAAGTCTTCGGGAATATCGCCATTCCTTTGAACACTGCGCAAGGCAGCACAACTCGAATTACACTTCCTGACTTTGTCTCTTCGGGTCGAATCTGGTTCGCGAAGGGCAACCTGAAGTTTTACTCCATCTGGGCTGGCAACGCGCCTGGTCAGGTGCAGCCCAGTTTCGCGAACCCAAGGGATCCCTCTGCAGGCGTGGACTGGGGCTTTGTGGAATTTACCAACAATGCAGGCGGCCTATATGCCAACTTGTCGTACGTGGATTTCGTTGGGCTCGCTCTTGGAATGTCAATGCAGCCTGGAAGCGGTGCCGTACGAACTGTACGCGGTCTCCGCACGACCGGTGTTGGTGCCGTGTGCTCCGCCCTCGCTGCCCAGCAAAAGAAAGATGGCGCTCCTTGGGGGCAGCTTTGCCAAAGTGGTGGCAATGGTCCCCTCCGAGTTGTTGCGCCATACCCCTTCATGCAGTCCAGCTCTGGGGCTTTCAACGACTACCTGGCAGGCCATGTTGGTCGTGTTTGGGATAGATACAGGACTAGCACACTCACGATAGATACCCAAATGGCTGCTGGAAGGGTCAACTGCCGTGTCAATGGCGACTGGCTTTCGTGCGACGGGGATAACCGCGCTTACGCGAAGCCTTCGACTGCCGATGTCTTTGGATGCAACAGTGGCCCATTCGCGATCCAAGGATCGGACAACGCTGTCCACCGAGCAGTAGTTCCCAGGCTGTGTGCTGCTTTCAATCGTGGCACCATGTTGAAGAGTGCGCTGCAGCCAGGGCCAGCGCATGAGTCGTATTATCAAAGCGAACGCAACAACTGGTACTCGGCCATTGTGCACCGCAACCAGCCGGATGGAAGAGGCTATGCATTCAGCTACGATGACGTCAACCCAACAGGAGGCGTGGACCAGAGCGGGACTCTGTCCGACGGCAATCCTCAGCTGCTCAGCATTTTTGTTGGCGGGGCTTGAAAAGGTCATGGCCGGAAGGTCTGAATATATATAATTTCGGTCACATCACTTCTTCGTACATAGACTTTCGCCATGTCAGATGACGCTTAATGTCCAATGGTCATCATCCGTTACCCTGCTTGCATTGAGTGGCCGCCATAGACGTCTTTATCTGTGCCAAAGACTTGAAATCCGGGTCGTCCATGACTGCCAGCTCTCTGGCGCAGTGCAGAGGTTGTCGACATTCGGGTGTCTCGTCTCGCATCTCGCCACATCATCACCTTTTCTAACAAGGCACCGCCACTAAAAGCCAGAAATACTGACGAGGCAACGACACCCACAGTGACTGCAACGGCCACTGCCCAGAACAACCACTGTGTGGTTTCCATGTCTCGAATGTCGCTGAAGTTCATACCGAAAAAAGACGAGACGAAGTTCAATGGCAAGAAGACAATGGTTACCACAGTGAAAACGAGAATGGCCTTGCCGTGGTCTTCGAGGCGGATATTAACAAGCTGGATCGTGCGAGTCACAAGGCGGTCTGTGTTATCGCGTAGGTCGCGTAGATCTGCCAGCTCTCGCTCCAGGTTGTCAACTAGCTGGGCAACAGGGTCTGATAGGACGGATGCTGATAGTTGTCGATAAGTCGATCTTCGAGATACGAGGCTTCTCGTGAATTCATGATCTTCGAAGCCGTCTAGCCCAGAGGCTGGCGGTCTCGTAGTCGTGCTTTTGTTGGGATCAGGTTTTGGTTCGGCAGCCTCAAGAGAGAATTGAAGATCGTTGATTGTGTCGAGCTGCTGCTCTGTGATTTGAATAACGATGTTCAATTCCTCTTGGCAGGCGATGAGGTCCATGACAAGTTTGGTGGAAGGGGAGCGATGCAATCTATACTGCAGATGTCCCAGATGTCCAGCATATCTATCAGCTAGACAAAGGTAGAGGTCAGGCCAAAAGTTACGATGCAGCATGCCAACAGCGCCACTTAGACTTGCAACAGCATGGGTGATCGCCGTATACTCTCGCTCTTCCTCTGATCGGAAGTAGTTGTTTCGAATACCACGGAATGACACATCGGCGATCCGAGAAGCGAGCTGGAAAGGTGGCCAGCGAGATTTCCAGGTCTGGTTGCTCGAAAAGGTGACGATGTGCTCTGGGTCGACGGCGAGAATCCATAGCTCGTCGACATTGAGTGCTGTCGGATATTGTCCGTACCACTGTCGCACCTTGAGATCAAGCTCTCGATTTGTGCGCCACGGTTTGTGCTTGGAAAAGACTTGCGTGTCCTCGCGATCTTGCGTATCTTCAAGTCGATAGTAATATTGCAAAATGGATCGTACAATGTGAGCAGATGATCTCGCAGAAAGAAAACCTTCGCGCTTGTCGATCTGGAACCGGAGTGGAGGTGTGTTTCCTTGCACAGTCCAATCCAGAAAGGGCACAGAGATCATCATGGGATACAAGTCTCGGGTGTGAGAATCTGTCGTAGCAGACCTGAGCGTCTGCGAGAATGGCTGGAATGATTTGCCATGTTTTGAGAATCGAGTCTGTCGCTGCATGACAATGTCGAGCATTCGCATGGAATCGGCCACGGTCGTCACGTCGTCTGACAAAGCCCAGAGAAAGCCCCGAATGTATTCTGGAAATTTGGATGAGCAATGCAACCAACGACATTTCGCGGCATCTTCATCGTCGAGTGCATTTCTTTGGAATTTACGCGACCGCAGGTATCGGATCCAGCCAAAGTCCTCTTCCAAGTTGGTGTATTTCTGTTTCTCGATGGGGTTGTCTGTCGCTTCACTGATTCTCATCAAGCTTGCAGAAGGCGTGAAAGCCGCAGTATCTGGCACCAAAGTCTGCGGACTGCGTTCATGGCACTCAAGCAGGGGTCCTCTGGAAGGACGCAGCGTTTCCAGGCGAATGTCATTGACCAAGATCTGGTGCGGTGTCAGTGGCTTGGAACGCCATCTCAGGTCGTCGTAGCCGTATTCCTTCGTCGGCGCGTCTTCATCGACCCGATGGGAATGCGCTGCCTTTGGCATTTGGCGCTGCACTGGTGGATAGCATTGCAGTGGGCCCGCTCCAAGGAGCTGAACGCGTTGTAGGATTCAAAGATCGGCGACGTGCCGGAGGCGGTAATTCCAATCGTAAACATTATGCTTCTCTCGCTTAATCCGTATTGGCGCGATATCGCGGAGTTCTAGTCCGCATAGCATCGCGGGGCCGGTCTCCTCGAATGCCGCCGCATGGCCTGCCTTACAGCATGGTAATGACAGGCAGAGCACTCGCTCTTCGCCTGAGCCAGTCACGCGTGTGTTGATCTTGGTCTTCTGCTCGAGCGTGGAATGATACAGGGCAGTCGGTTGGGAAGAGGATATCTTGGTGGCTTGCAGAAATTGCTCGATACCGGAGATGGTTCGAGGGGGATGAAATTGATGCCAAGACGGCAGCAGAGTCAGCCGGTTATTCACCAGCCGGCGAGGGTAGTTTCTAACCGGCGCCGATTTTTGCCTCTGAAGCTCTTTTGCTCCTACTGCTGAATCACACGCGTGATAGTCGAGGGGCCTCTCGATCCTCTGACTACGTCTCTCCTCAGGCTGTTGCACCGCAGCGAGACAAGGTCCGCCGTTCGCTTCCGTGTCGCCGACCATGCCTGCGGACGAAGCACCGTTGGGCAAGCTCGATGGCCTCGAGCTACCGGCTGCGGCAGATATGCATGTGCATCTGCGCGAGGGCGATATGACCGATATTGTGGTGTACGCTCTACCACTCTCACCGTCGCACGCCGTAGTCTGATCAACGACAGGCCCACGATACGCCAAGGCGGCGTCAATACCGTGTTTGTCATGGTTCGTACGCTCAGAGCAATACCCCGTCTGCGCCTCTGACACCCCACTCAACAGCCAAACCTCGTGCCTCCGATTACCACAGTCCCTCATGCTCTTCAGTACAAGAAGCGCCTGGAAGAGCTGGAGCCAAACGTTCTGTTCCTCATGTCACTCTACCTGCACCCTAACATCAAGCCGGAGACCGTGATTGAGGCGAAGCAGAAAGGCATCGCCGGAATCAAGTCGTATCCGCACGGAGTCACCACCAATTCAAGCCATGGCGTCATGTCATACGAAGACTTCTATCCCGTATTCGAAGAGATGGAGCGTCAAGATCTGGTGCTCAATCTCCACGGAGAGCTCCCACCATCGGCCGGCGCCGACATTACTGTTCTGAACGCCGAAGAGGCTTTTCTGCCCACTCTGCTCGATCTTCACACACGCTTTCCTAACCTGCGCATCGTCCTCGAACACTGCACTACCGCAGCGGCCATCAAAGCAGTCAATTCGTGCAGTGACAAGGTAGTGGGCACCATTACTGCTCATCACCTCTTCCTGACTGTCGACGACTGGGCAGGCGACCCACATTGTTTCTGCAAGCCTGTGGCCAAAAACCCTTCGGACCGGAGAGCGCTCCTGGAGGCCGCAGTGAGCGGAAATCCAAAGTTCTTTCTGGGCACGGATTCTGCACCTCATCCCGCCAAGTCGAAGCGCAGCGACAAGGTCGCCGCAGGAGTCTTCACCCAACCTCATGCCGTAGGTCTAGTCATCGATGCGTTCGAGCGGGGTGTAGAGAAGGCCTACATCAGTGCCGACGATGTGACTCCGGAGAAGCTGGAAGGATTCCTCTGCTCGTACGGACGCACTTTCTACAAGGTGAAGGATGGGAAGAATGAGAGAATCGTGCTGAGTCGAGGCTCACACACGATTGCTGAAAGTCTGAAGAATGAGGACGAATCGATCGAGGTCGTCCCCTTTAGGAGAGGCAAGATGACGTGGGGCGTCTCGTGGAAGTGAAGACGGGGATTGCTAAAGGCAGCATCGTCAGAGGCTGTCATTTGCTTCCACTACAAATGCAACGTCGGCTTCAAATGTGAGCGTTGTACAAGTGCAGCCGAGGGCGATAAGCACAGCAGTGCCGTGACGTGCATTGACGAGATATCAAATACCAAGATTCGGATGAGAATTCACCTTTCCGAATCTGGTAGCCCAACAGGCCAAAGACCTCGCAAAGCTCGTATAACGCAAGGGTATCATGCTCTCATGAAAGTTCACATCAACACATCTATCACCGCGCCACCATTGAACCATCCCCTCACCTGCCGTGACTCGAACGAACATCGGCATCCGAATCCCTCGACAACTCCTCCTTCTCCAACTCTGCTCCTCTCACGCCACCCTCGGGCTCGTCTGTGCTCGCAATCCCATCGTGATCATGCTTCTCCACATCCAATTCTTCCTTGCCTTTCCTCACTCTCCTCTCCGTCCACACTGGGTTCTCGCCCCTTTCGTGCGCACGCTCAAAAATAGCATCCATTGCTTCCAACTTGTATCCGTTCGTTTCCGGGAAGAACCAAAACACCACGGGGACGTGCATGAAGTTGAAGCACATGAAGACAAAATATGTCTGCCAACCAATCTTGTTGATCATGATGGGTGCCAGCTGTACGACGCCGTAGTTGATGATCCAATTGGACATTGTTGAGAAACTGCAATTCGTTAGTATCTGCTCGTATCATCAGATGCGTGTGGATGACAAGACATACCCGTTCGCCTCAGCTCGAATCCGGATAGGCGTCACTTCAGCTGGGTAGAGCCAAGTGACTCCGAGCCAGCCAATCGCGAAGCAAGTATTGTATACGAAGATGAAGACCGTAGCGGCGTATGCAGGCGCCTTGTACGTATCGGTGGCCTTGCTCAGGCAGGCGCCGATGATGAGCAACGAGATTGCCATGCCCATCGCTCCCCACAGCATGAGCTTTCTCCTGCCTAGCCGGTCGACGACGACGAGAGCCACGAGAGCTGCGAGGAAAAATTCCGTCCCCAGGCATCCAGTCATCAACCGTGAGAGCTCCGGGTCGAATCCTAGGGAATCTTCGAAGACGGTCGTTGCGTAGTACGTTACTGTGCTGCAGTTAGAGGAAATCTTCGAGCTAGCAAAGACAAAGGCTCTACATACCGAGATTCAGACCACCGAGCTGCTGGAAAGCCTGTGCTAAGCATGCAGCGCTCAGTCTCCAGAGGTTCATCTCCTTGCCGTTTGAGAGTAGTTCCTTGGCAGTGAGCTTTGTCGAAGACGTGATCTCGTTGACCCTCTGCATCTCCTCGATATCCGCAATCAGTGTCGGGTCTTCAACGTCTTTGCCTTCCAGAATGGCCATGATTTCACGAGCCTGCGTAGCTTTGCCCTTCTTGATCAGCCATCGTGGTGATTCTGGATAGAGCAAAACTCCGATGATGAGTGCGATTCCGAAGACTGCTTGAAAGGCGATCGGAAACCTCCATTGAAACGAGCCGTGTTGGGTGACGAACCAGAAGCCGTAGTTGATCCTGTAGAGAGCGTCAGCAAGAACAGGTCCGTGAATATGGATCAAGCACGAACTCACCAGTACGAAAGCATGATACCGCCAGTAATCAGAGCACCTTCGAACAGCACCAGAAACCCACGGATCTTCGGCGGCGCCATCTCGGATTGCCAAACTGGTATCGAACTTGTGTTCATGCCATTGCCCCAGCCAGTCACTATTCGACCCACAATCATCTGTCCGAGCGTGGTCGCCGACGCCTGAATCGCAGTTCCAATCAGCATGATGACCGTTCCAATGAGTACAGATCGTCGACGTCCGAGTTGATCGCCGACCGCGACGATCATCATGGAGCCGAGCAGGCAGCCGACTTCATAGATGGCCACGACGAGGGCCTGGATGGCGCCAGATTTGTTGTTCGGTTCCATTTGCGGGAAGACCTCAAGGAACATCGGCTCAGTGATGATTCCACTCATGATACCTGCAAGATGGTACGTGCATCAGTGTGCTGCGCTCCATGGCAACAAGGCACGGCGTCGACTCACCTTGGTCATATCCGAACAGCAGAAATCCAGAAGCCGCGGTGATACAGACTCCAACTTCGAGAGCCTTTCCACTAATGCGGCCGCCGAGAAGGCCATTATGCGAAAAGAATCCAGGCATGCCAGATACAACCCTTGCCTAGTGCTGCTTCTTTTTGACTGCTGGTCAAGGAGAGCAGAGGAACGAATTGACAAAAGGATATGTAGCAGCGCCGAGAAAGCGTCGCGTCTCCAAACTTACAGCTCATATACTCCAACGGAGAGACGGGGCAACATATGATGCTATGCGTCCTCCACTTCCGTCGAACCCTCGCCTCCACGCGCAAAAAGTTCTCTTCAGCATTGTCCGCATTTCTGTGGGCTCTCCGGCAAGAGCCTCAACGATTGTGGACGCAGCTAGCGAAATTTTGGGCTGCTGTGATATGTATGGTCAATAGGGCTGTGTATTGCACGGTGGACCGTTGAGATGGTGAGCATTGACATCACGGAGCATGGAGCGATGGCGACTGTGGGCCGGACCTGAAGCCAAGGACATTTTGCCTTCACAAGATAATGCTTGTGATCGAGACTCTCGTGCTTGTCTTGCTTGAATCTGCCTACGATGAATAAACTTGCAACTCTGGTCGGCTCTGCTTGCGAGCCCTTCGACAAGCATCACACCCCCGAACTTTTACATACCTTCAAATATTGCTTGCGTTGACCACAGCGGCGTTTCCAACTGTACATTTGGTGGTCTCGAGCGATCGATACACAGAAGCGCGATCTTCTCGGATGCCGGAATGCCGCCGAAGACTACTCCACTCATACACATTGGCATCATCGTGATATCGTGAGGCTCTCACGTGATTCCATGATCAGGGCCCAAGGACGTCAGAGAAGTGAAATTCGTCACGGTCGTGATGAACATTGCCGCGCAAATTCGAAGGGCGCGATGTGCAAGGCTTTGTGAACAAACACATGTTTCTCGGGACCCTCCTCCACATGGTATTCGTGGCTAGCCCCAACCTGGAGACCGCCACTTCCCAGATCACATCATAGGCTTTGCTAATCATGGATCAGTCCATCCTGTCGCTCTGCCTCATCCAGCCTCACAGATCGGCGACTGGATCTAAAGCTTTCGATTGTTCGGGGTAGCTTCAAACCCCAATGCCACAAAAGACCAGCCAGAAAACCGACAGCGTCATTCTTGAAGGCCAGACAACCTGCCACAGTGACAAGCATCACCGTCCACCGCTCTTTGCTTTCCTGCTCGGTCGCTTGCCTCGATTTATTTGGCAGCGAATCATTGGTGTGATCCTCTTCGGCTTGCTCCCACAGATCTCGTGCTTCTCCCACGCTTTGTCCAACTTTGCTAAGCTCTACTCCCGCGGCGAGAACCATGACACCAAGTAAGCTTTTTGGGAAGTGCTGCAATATGGGGATAATTGCATTGCCGGCGAAAAGGCCAAGTATGAGCTTCACCAGACCGAGCATTATGATGCTAGAGCCACTTCTTGCGCCAAAGCGATACTGCCCAGCCAATCCTCCCGATCCATGACACACTGGCATGGCTCCGAACCAGCACCCAACAAGATTTGCAAACGCGACGGAGAATCCAATCGATGTGGTGCTTGGTGTGGGCGGAAATGCCGGGAACAGGCTCGCGGCTAATGAAGTGACAGCGAGTACACTGTTCAGTGTAGTCAGCGGCAACTGAGGAATCGCCGCATCGATGATGCCCGTTTGCCAAGCCTTGCCCGATGGGACGAAAGGTGAGGGGTGCCAGACGCCAGCAGAGAATGCCTCATGGTTGTTGGTCCTGGTGAAAGTCACCGCAACTATGAGCCCAAACAAGAACACTAGAAGCGCATAAGGCATGCGTGGAACGAGTGCGGCGATCAGGAGGAAGACGAAGGCCGCAATGGCCCAGATACGGTTGTCCAGTGCTGGAGACGCCCAATCTAGGGGCTTGATGAGGCCACTGCCAGCGCTTATGACCAAACTCAGTCCTGCCCCAACCTGAATGCCTTTCACGACACTGACTGGCACTGCTCGGTGCAGCCATTTGAGCAAGCCTGTAGCGCTGAGTACAAAGACCGCCGCGCCCATGGCCAAGCCAGCAGCAGCAGTCTCCTCTTTGCTGAAGCTCTGCGATATCGCCACTGCTGCTATGGCCTTCATAGGCTGCACTGGTAAAGGAATGCCGAAGTAGACACCAGTAAAGATGTTGGCCAGTCCTGAGAATACTAATGTGCTACCCAGGTCGATGGATCCATTGACGGCCATAGATATCATTAACGGCAGCAGAGTCCCCAGATCTCCCAGCGCGCCTCCCATCTCGGCCAGCGGCGAGGTGCGAAGCGTTCGGACATTGTGTTCGTTGATTAGGCGCAAATGAGAGCGTAGAGTCATATCGATCGCTACCGAACGTATGAATGTCTTTCTGTGGGAAATAGTGTGGTCGTTGGAAATAGAGGAACAGAACACACAGGAATGCAAGAGATGCTGACAAGTACGATTGGTGTATCACATGGTGAAATCAGGATGGTGGGTAGAACAGCCAGTGACGATGGATCGTGACTTGTCCGTCTTGTGGATCCCACGTTCGGAACCATCGGTTGAAAAAGAGGTGGGACACACGCAGAGCCACCACGTGGGGGCACCAGAGCACTGAAAGCTGCTCTGCCAGTATTGTCGATAGATGTTGATGGGGAACACCTTTCCTTTGAGGCGTCAAGCTTAAGTCGGAGTTGTAATGATTGCAGGCGTGCGAATGGCGTTCCTCAAACTCGCTTTGCAGGACGAAGGAAGCATTCGCATGTCCCGTTCTGCTTGGCCTTTCGACTCAATCGAGATGCTGTCATCCAGCGATCACTTGCAGTAATAAGCTCATTCGTTGTCCTGAGCATTCCAGGACCATTTTAGCCTCTTCATCTGAATACAATCTCTTACTCGTCCTCTTTCGACCATCAATCGCGAGCTTGGCAAGTCTTAGCTGGATGCCTTCTGCAACCAACGCCTTCAGTCGAGATAATTCATCGATCAGATGACCAGAAGTCCACAATGCGCGAAGCATGCTTTCAGACAGCAAGCTCACTTTGGCATTGTCCACATATGAAGCATTGGTTGCGGTACAGGTGGCGAATGATGCCTCGAACTCTTTTTGATCGATCAGACCTTGTATCGCACTGGCTCCCAGAAGCGGCCGGGAAAGCATCTCATTCAACGACGTTTGAAGATCAGCACTCATGTACGCTGTTGTTGGCAAGACGAACTGTTGGAAGATCTGCAGTGGCAGTGGCCTGATGAACTCTGTGAAAATAGAGAAAAGCTCTTCCGTGTCCACGAACAAGGTCGGCGCGACGCGACTGAATGTTGTAAAGATGGCCAAAAATCTTTGTCGTAATTCCATTGCTTCCATCCCACCAAAGTCTTCAATCATATCGGCCCTCGTGGCTTCTTCAAAACCGCTGTCGGAGCCCTCGTTTTCGATGCCCGTGTCTGTATGCGCGGGCGTTCGACTTCGTCGACGCCTTGATGCGGCAGCCGAGCGTGATCTCGCCGATCCTGTTTCCGTTATATCTTCTTCCGAGTCGTTCTCGAGATAATCGCCGTATTCATCGTTTTCCAGATCAAGCTTCCGACGCTTGGCCGTTCTAGTCTCTTCTTGTTTCTTTGGTGGCTTGCTTTCGTTCTTCCAGATCTCTCCAAACTCACTCATGCTCTTGCCCGAGCCATCTGCTAGCACAGCACGCATGAGCCGTCGCATGTTGTTCCTACCAGCACCGACGGTCGACATGTACTGTGCTACAAGAGTCTTGGACAAAGTGTTGCGTTTCCCGGCAGCTGTTCCTTGCGCCTCTAAGTCGTGTTGCAGCATGTCAAGCATCAATTCTAACCAGACTCGCCAGCGCTGCCACCTTGCTTTATGTCGGACACTGCAATTGAATGCCCAGCCGACCACGGCCCAGAAGTCTTGCGCGTTCTCTCCCAACGACTGCTTTCCTGCATAATGGCTCCGCAATCTGCTCGTATCCTCGCCGTCGTCACTCTCATACACTGCATCGCTGCGCCTCGTCGTGGCACGGTGAGATCGAGAAGATCGCGCAGTATTCGAGTGTCCGAACTGCAGAGCTTCCCGAAGTCCAGCACTTTCGACGCCAACCGTTGCCACTACTTGTTGGAGGTACTTCAGGGCATGATCTGCTGCGTTTTGCTTATCCGGATCATCTGTACGTGTGGTCATCGATGGATGGACGACGAGGGTGGAGGCGAGGGCAAGATGCTGTGGTGGTGGAACACAGGCGGGGGCGTCGATGTCGAAGCCGGCACTCAAGCCACTTGCAAGCAGGGCGAATGCTTGCGAGAAGAGCTGTTCTTCCATGCAGATGGTGCATTGATCTAGCACGCCTGCTGGCACTGGGCGCACCGCACGTCTTTGTTGCGCAGACACCATGCTTTGGGGGGATTGTGAGGGGCCTTGGGACGAAGAGTGGATGTCGGGATTGGCGAAAATGGTGCGGCCATTAACCGGGTCATGCCGCAGCTCTTCGAGCAGACGGCCATGTTTAGGCATCGTCGCTGAGGTCAACACGGCCGATGAATGTGCAAGCGCATCGCGTGCATCGCCGCGAGCCAAACGTCGCGTCCGGGAAGACGCGTTCGTGCCAAGACTCATCTATCCCTTATCGATAAGTGTATTACAAGCAACAAGAGGAGACTCTGGGTATGACCGTCAATTCTTCCTTGTCCTGCAGTTGTTATGCAAACTTGCAAGTGAATAGGCGGCGGTCAAACATCCACCCCCACCCGCCTCCTCCGCTCCACTACCCCCGGGCCACGCTGAGCGGAGATGACAGTTCCTATATTCTCGCATCCCTTCCCCTTGCCATGCTGTGAGCCGACACCCTTTCGTTTCGTCCTAGGGTCGCTGACTTGCTCTGCTCTCTTCTCTCTCCCACGACGCCAACGTCGTCAAGTCGGATAATTCGCGGGTGGAGCTGAGTGAGTGAATTGGAGCAATGCGGCGATGCGAGGATGATGACGACACGCTCGCCAAGCGTGCAGATTGGATGGCAGGATCCTGGAACAGCACCACATGATAAGGAGCACCGCTCTGCTGCGCCCTTCGTTGCTGTATCACTGTCCCTCCCGCCCCCGACTCTCCTCGATTCCTACCAACCCAGACCGACGCGAACATGACGCGGAGAATCGTCTATGGCGTGTCGCTCTGGGTCTTCCTAGGCGCCGCCGCGTGCACCATCGCGTCCATCGCCCTCCCGAACTGGGTCAGCTACTCCTCGCCCGTCGAAGGCCATGACCCGATTAAGATATCGTACGGCCTACACAAGCGCTGCTCCTCCGTGACAGGAGAGTGCACCAAATTCCCGCAATACGATGACTGCCATGGCGACGACAGGTCTTTCTGCAGTATTTGGCGCACCACGGGCTTCGCCATGAATTTCAGCGTGGTCCTGCTATTGGCCTGCGCTGTCGCATATGTGACGATCCTAGTGGGAGGCAGAGGGACGAGAGAAGTAGGCTGGAAGATCCTGTGTCCGCTGCTCGCTGTGGTAGCTTTGGCACAGCTCGTGGCCATGTCGCTTGTGGTCAGTCGACCGCGCACAACGTGAAAAGGGAGAGTTTACTGACGACCGACAGGCTGGAGTCTTTGAGTCGGACTCACGCTTTTTCGTTGGCTGGAGCTTGGATAAGTCATTTATACTATGCACAGTGAGCTGGA
This sequence comes from Cercospora canescens BHU, assembly GCA_000347735.1. Classification (NCBI taxonomy): domain Eukaryota; kingdom Fungi; phylum Ascomycota; class Dothideomycetes; order Mycosphaerellales; family Mycosphaerellaceae; genus Cercospora; species Cercospora canescens. The sequence continues at coordinate 14,852 of ANSM01004705.1, read as the reverse complement.
CGGTGCTCCTCATTAATGCCGCGAGCGTGCTCGGAGCTGCCTTCTGCCTAGAACCCGAGGACGATTATGAACCCATCCCGTAAGCGATTACAATCTCGAGCAAACGAATTGAAAATATTGCCATCAACACCATGACTGGCGCTGTCTTTGGAGACTTCGATGGACGACAGTGCCTAAGTGCCGGGCAATCCCGGGCAGAGGCCTCGGGACGAAAGTAAGGAAGCGGAGGTATGAGTGTACGAAGAATGAAGGCGATGAGTACCGGCTGCCCAGAATGAGCGCGGGCGAGAAGAAGAATCTAAAGGAGCTCGGATCACTGAACGCTGCTCGCCATCGACTTGTGCGAAGTAACAAGCATTCTAATGATACCCGATATAGACTATCACAATATTGACCACTTACAGAGACACATGCGCTCTGGCTTAGTTTCTGTGAGCTGCAGCATTGCACTGCACTTATTCTGCAAAAGCGAATAAGCTGTTCCCGATATTGGCCGAACACAATTTTTCGGCACGTGTACGCCAACGAGGTCGGAGGTACTGCTCACGAGATGAATGTCTGTCAGACAACCACGAAACCATCAACTTCCGCTGCCTTGACCTCCCTGTCATCCTTCAACTCCGCATCTGGTCTGCGCTGTGAGACTCCACCTGGCCAGCCTTCGGGATATTCCAGACATAAGAATCTCTCGTCCGAGCCCTCGATATCCCAGGCTGGGTTTATGTTGGTATGGATCCTCACGGGAGCGCGGCGCGTTCGTTCCGATGATATGAAGACTCTCGCCGTCTGCCCGTCTACGACGCTCAGGCTGATCGACTCGACCGGCCCGCCACATGCTAATAACGCTCTTGCCGCTGACTCAAGCTGATTGTCAACAGCTAGCCAAAGTGCCGTCGGCCCATTAGCAAACTTCCCGCTGGCTTGTTGAATATCAGCTTGGTATTGATCTGCAAGGAGCTCAATCATCCGCGCATGATTATTCCGTGTCGCATTATACAAGGTGGTCGTCTGCGTGAACTGACAACGGTGGTTGACATTCGCCCCGTACTGGTCCAGCAGAACCTTGGCAGTTTCAACAGCATTAGCTGCTGCTGCATCGATCAAAAGTTCGTTAACCTGTTGCTGAATGTCTGCGTGGCCTTCAACGCATGTGTCGAGCAGCAGTTCCACAGCGTGGGCATAGTCTCCACGAGTAGCCTTCTGCAGTGACTTCCCCAACGCCTCCTTGACCGGCTCGTCATTCACCAACTCTGTCGGCACGAAGGACAGCAAATGTCTCAAGATGTCGCAGCTGCCACCTGCGCCTCCTTTATCGATCGACCCCACAATCGCCTCTCTGTGCTCTGTGCTCAACGAGTTCCAGAATTCTTTGTTTACTCTGTGAGCCAAAGGATCCGGGAAGCAAGCAGCTTGTGCAATCACTTCGAAGCTCTGGAGTTCGCCGAAGCTAGCTGCAGCCATTAAAGCAAACGGACTCCAACCGCACGCATCAAGCAGCATTTTGACAATTTCCACATCTTTCCCAGCACCGTACTCCAGTGCATTGTATTTCCCTTCGCGAAATTCTCGAAAATGCGGACGAGCGCCATTTTCCAACAGCCAACGAACGATCTCAGTCCTGCCTCCCACCGCCGCACGCATCAACGGTGTGCCGCCGAATTCATCTCGACCATTGATATTCATTCCACTTTGGACAAGCAATTTCGCGCAATCGAGGTGGCCATTGTGACATGCCGCATGTAGTGGCATAAGTGATTGGTCGATGTCGCTGCTCGGACTGATACCTATCTCCAATAATCGAAGGACGATGTCCTTGGCTCCTGTGACTGCGGCATGAAACTGCAGCCACAAGTTCAGCAACAGCTCCACGCGATGCAGCATGGGGGGGCACTGGCAACTCACCATCAACTCATGTGCTCTTCCATGAATCTCGCCTAACCACTTCCTCAGCCCCTCGGTTCTCTCCTCCTCGCTCAACCCCACAACGTCATCCGACCTGGCTCGCTCATAAGTGCTCACCAACTCATCCCACTGATTTGGTCCCGCGCCGAATCCGACGCTCCCGCTCTCCTTGATCGCTTTCGTGACTTCGGCGTGTCCGGTCTTCGCTGCTTCATAGAACATGTACGGTGTCAAGTGCTCGTTTTCCTTGACGAGAAGGTCTGCGACGACTGTTTGTGATTCAACGGGCACGCTGTAGATTTCTTCCATGAGTTCTCGTGCCTGTGCTTGATTGGACAGATTCTCGGCTGAACTGTTGAAGTGAGCTGGATTCATAATCATTGTGCCGTTGCGTCGGACGAAGACTTCTGGGTCGCGGTTCGTTGTTGACATGGCTGGAAATGGTCAGCTTGGCGATCTGTTTCAGCCCGCCTTGTGAGCAAATTGTCATGACATTCGAGGATTAAATTGTTTTGGAAAAAGAGGAGTTTCGATTACGCGCTATGCAGAGGCTGAGGATCAACCAGCTCGATGTGGGAATCCTGCAATGGCTTGGAGTTGTGGCGAAGCTCGCAAGGGTTGCCTGGAAGGATTCGGATGTTCAGCGAGCCAAGACTTCAAATCTGCTCAGCGAAAGACATTGATGACACTGGTGGTCAGCGGCAGAGAAAATCTGCGCCATCCAAGAGCTCAAGAAAGCGACATGGCGAATTCGAGCAAGGTCGAAGACCTTATGGACGAGATACGTCGGCTCAAGTTCATCGAGTGCGGTTCCGAAGAGGCCAAGGCATGCTTCGCATTCGACGAAGGCTACACCTTTCTCAATCATGGTTCGCGTCCACATGAACCCAATCTCGAGCAAGAGCACTGAGAATTATGATTAGGCTCGTATGGAACATATCCCATCGCGGTACGAAATGTCTTCAGACACTACCAGGCGAGATCTGAAGCCCAGCCGGACACCTTTGTCAGATACGAATATCGAGCGAACCTCCTTGACGCTACGAGACGCGTCATTGCTGAATATTTGAATGTCCCAGTCCAGACCTGTGTCTACACCGTCAATGCGTCAATGGGTATTGATACTGTCCTGCGCAACATCCAGTATGAGCCAGGCGATGTTATTTTGTGCTTTACAAGCATTTACGGGTCCTTTGGATACACAATACAGCATTTGACTGAGACCACGCCTATAGAGGCGAGATCTATCGTACTTGATTATCCTGTCTCTGATGACATTGTCGTTAAGAAGTTTGAGAGTGCGATTGAGGAAGTCATTTCCGAGGGCAAGAAGCCCCGGCTTGCTCTTTTTGATACTATTAGCAGTACGACCCTCACTTAACGCGTTGAAATGCGATCTTGCTGACAATCGAGACGTCAGGCCTCCCAGCGGTCCGAGTGCCATTTGAGCAACTGACAAGAATCTGCAGAGAGAATGGAATCTTTTCATGTATCGATGGAGCCCATGGGGTCGGACATATGCCTCTCAATTTACGCTCACTGGATCCCGACTTCTTCTCAAGCAATCTGCACAAGTGGCTGCATGTTCCACGTGGATGCGCCATCATCTACGTCCCCATCCGGAACCAGCATTTACTGAGGACGACATTTCCCACAGGCTTCGGATTTGTTGCTCAACCAGATCGACCAAATTATGTTGCAAATTTTGCAAATCTAGGCACGCTAAACGATACGCCGTATCTTTGCATTGAGGCTGCGCTGGAATGGCGCAAGAAGTTGACCTGGAACGGGAAGGGCGGGGAGGACGCGATCATGAGCTACACGTTTCATTTGGCGAAGACTGGCGGTCAAGCCGTTGCTTCCATTCTCGCAACAGAAGTCATGGACAATCCTGAGCACTCGTTATCCCACTGCGGGATGACCAATGTCAGACTGCCGATATCGGTCCAGCGTGATTCGGTAACTGAAGACAGCGTGAGAGAGACTGCTGCTTTGATTCAGAGAAACATGACGTTCGAATACAACACTGCCGTGAATGCATTCGTCTACGGCAGCTCTATCTGGGTGAGGCTTAGTGCACAAGTCTACCTGAATATCTCAGACTTTGAGAGAGCCGGACATGCGCTGAAGGTTATATGTGAACGAGCTATTCAACAAAAGACAGGCTGAATCTCAGGACCATCACTTCCGGTGGACAGTTCCTTCAGCTTTTGTGCATCGGAGCATCCCCCACCTGGACGTCCGAAAACTCCTCTCAGGATATGATGCGGTGTTGTTTCTTGCTACGGCAATCGGCAATCCTTCAGCCGGCTATGTAAGATCGACAAAAAGTCCCTCGTGCTCTCCATACTTCCCCGCCAATTCCACGTGCAGGAACGCTATGTGTCTTTTGGCGGCATCGTTCGGCACATGCCACACCGAAGCCTTTGATACGATGCTACCTCCCATTGACCAAGTCGTTGCAAGCGAGCAGAATATGCAGCAGATCGACACATCGTTGATGTTCAAGTCAAGCTCCGGGCTTGACTATAAATATGGCATAGTCCGACACTGCAACTTTGACCTCTGGAACCGATCTCGCATTCGCAGCCGCAGCAATGACGATCAAGTCGAGCCTCGCTCAGAGCATTGCTCTACTGCTTGGCATACTTAAGCTGTCAAACGGGCAAGATAACTTAAGCTATCCAGGCCCGCCTTGGGTAGAAGCGGACTATCAAACAAGTCCCGAAGTACTGCCACAGCCTGATGCCACTGGAACCGGTTGGGAAGCTGCTTTCTCACAAGCCGCAGCGTTTGTTTCTCAGCTGACGCTGGAAGAGAAGGCCACGCTTGTGACAGGTACTCAGGGACCGTGTGTAGGGAACATTGGTAGCATTCCGCGGCTTGGCTTTGGAGGATTGTGTCTCCAAGATGGCCCTCTTGCGATTCGAGTTGCCGATTATGCGAGTGTCTTTCCTGCTGGATTGACTGTGGCGGCATCTTGGGATCGAACGCTGGCCAGAGTCAGAGGACAAGACATAGGAACAGAGTTCAAAGGTACTTGAGGGATGCGTTATTCAATGGCTGACAACTGACAGTATCGGGTGCAGACAAGGGTGCACATATTATTCTTGGACCAGTCGCTGGGCCCTTGGGCAGAAGTGCATATGGAGGACGAAACTGGGTGAGCATCGTCCCCCTTTTATGGGATCGTACACAGTACTGACGGGAGCCCAGGAAGGCTTCTCTCCAGATCCTTATCTGACCGGAGTCCTCTTCGAAGAGACTATCTTGGGTCATCAGGAGCGTGGCGTGCAAGCTTGCGCCAAGCATTATATCATGTAGGTGGCTTCCTCTACAAGAGCAGGCGAAATATGAGCTGACCACGACAGGAATGAGCAAGAAACACAGCGCAATCCAGGAAGAAATCGCGACAATGTCACTATCGAAGCCGTCTCGTCAAACGTGGATGACCGCACCATGCACGAACTTTACCTCTGGCCTTTCGCCAATGCCGTGCGAGGAGGCGTAGCGTCGATTATGTGCTCGGTATTAACCTCGAATGCAAGAAGTACTGGATACAGCTGACTACTGCTTGCATTATAACAGAATCAATGGCACGTACGGGTGTGAGAACAGCAAGACGCTGAATGGCCTGCTGAAAACTGAGCTGGGTAAGTAGAGGCGCTGGAAGGCATCTCCACACTGCGCAAACGTGTCTCAGATATCTTCGTACCTTCCGCTGACTAGCCAGGCCACCAAGGGGCTATAGTTTCGGACTGGGGAGGCACGCATTCGGGTTATCCAGCCATCAAGGCCGGACAAGACATGGACATGCCAGGCAGTTTAAGCTTTTCAGACTCAAGTGGAGCCTCATTTTTTGGTGACAACATCACTAACAACGTGAACAACGGCAGTCTTACAGTTGAGCGCGTCGATGACATGGTTCGCAGGATCATGACGCCTTATTTCCATCTGAAGCAGGACATACAATATCCTCCAATCGATGGGAGTGCCCCGGACCTGCAAGGCGACAGCGTCGCAGACTATACCTATAATTTAACACTCGGTCCTAGCAATGTCGACGTAAGAGAGTTACATGCTCAGCACATCCGAGAACTGGGAGCTGCTGGTATAGTCTTGCTCAAAAATGTCAATGGTACTTTACCGCTCAACAAGCCTGCGAATATTGGCGTCTTCGGCAACGATGCAGCAGACATCGCAGATGGTCTCTATCTTGGAGGAAACCGCGATTTGGGCAACATTGGGTACGATTATGGCGTTCTGCCAGTCGGAGGAGGATCGGGGACCGGACGACTAACGTATGTCGTCTCGCCACTGGAGGCCATCAAAGCACGAGCAGCTCAACAGGGCAACAAACCGCTAGTGCAGTATGTGCTGAACAACACGCTTGTCACTAACTCAAACGGCTACAGGATTTTGTTTCCGAGACCGCCAGAGGTCTGTCTGGTCTTCTTGAAGACGTGGGCCACGGAGGGGTACGATCGGACTTCTTTGCTCGTGGATTGGAACGGCACAGCGCTTGTCGAGACCGTGGCTGCCCAGTGCCCCAACACGGTCGTCGTTACCAACAGTGGTGGCCTCAATGTTCTCCCGTTTTCCGATCATCCAAATGTCACTGCGATACTCGCAGCTCACTTTGGGGGGCAGGAGCAAGGAAACAGCATCGTCGACGTAAGTCGTCTGTGGTTTACGATTTGATTCCCTCTGACCAATAGTGAAGGTTCTGTACGGCGATGTCAACCCGAGTGGCAAGCTGCCATACACAATCGCTCACAACGAAGACGACTACCAGTTCGCAGATATCACGAACTCTTCGGCTTTATTGAACACCTCTGACCCCAACGCCTGGCAATCTGATTTTAGGGAAAGATTGTTGATCGACTACAGATTCTTCGATTTCTATAATAGATCCGTCGCATACGAGTTTGGATACGGTCTTTCGTATACGACATTCGAGATCGATAATGTGGCTGTGTCGAAGGTGGATAACAGCGTTATACCGTCAGCTCCCCCAGATGCTGCAATCATCCCAGGGGGCAACCCTCATCTGTGGACGACCTTGTATCAAGTGACGGCCACCATTACGAATACGGGAACACGGTCTGGCGCAGCTGTACCTCAGCTGTACCTTGGGCTGCCTCAACCAACCAACGGAGATGTGACACCTGTGAAAGTACTACGAGGATTCGAGAAGATACATCTTGAAGCCGGAGCCAACGCAAATGTTTCTTTCAATTTAGCGAGAAGGGACATTAGCTATTGGGACACCGTCGCTCAACAGTGGTTGATTGGTGCAGGCGAGATCGGAGCGCTTGTGGGCTTCTCCAGCAGGGACATTCAGGGAACCGCTTCATTCACCCCACTCGAATAAAGCGGGGATGGTCTGGAGTGCCGTAGAAGAACCGCTCCTCGGTGCTGTACGTTCGCTTCAAACGATGTTTGCCTCTACTGTACGAGCTTAGCGATCTTGGCTTGGCAATGTCTCAACTATCAAGCTCTTCGAAGCGTATGCGAAGCTTGCACGAAGCATTTCGCCTAGATATGGATCTTCGAAGCCTGTGTAAAGGAGTGCAAATGCAAGCTCGGTTGCTTCCATAACGATTGCTGCCAACCGCTTTTACATCACTTCATGACTATCTCGCGCGACTCATATAGCCGAGATGTTCACCTGGCTGCTGTTGCAGCCCACCAAACGAGAATCAGCCTGTCGGCTCGGCGCAACAGACCCCGGACCCGCAGACAGCATGCCACTCTATTCCTTCAACGCTCCACTCGCTGCGTGACTCGAGTGGATCTAGCCGGGTCAACTCCGATGTCACACCGTAACTATGATCGGCTTTGACACTTTCCCCAGGTCTTGCCCCAGATTCAGCATTGTTATTCACTTATCGTTTGCAAAGCTCGCGTCGAAATGGCAGAGATCGACGAGAAACCCGTCGCTCGTGATGTCGAAGCCAAGGACGTCGAGTCTTCGAAATCACACGACGAAGTCGATGCATCGACGAGGCCTTATACTGGGAAAGGAACGATCGAAGACCGCAAATTGGTTCTCAAGCAAGACATACGCATCATTCCACTATGTGCTTTCATTTACTTGCTCTGCTATCTGGATCGCAGGTGAGATTCGTTTAGCGCTGTGTCCTGTCCAGCAATCACTAAGCAGTGTTCTGTAGCAACATCGGTAACGCCAAAGTCTTGAACCAGGAATCGGGCAATGATTTGCTTACGGAGACTAATATGACCAACCACCAATACATCATCGCACTCATGGTCTTTCTGATCGCGTATGCCTTGTTCGAAGTGCCGTCCAACTATGCGCTCAAACGACTGAAGCCGAGCAATTGGATCGCCTTCCTCATGTTCTCGTGGGGAGCCATTACGATAGGGCTGGGTGGGACGCACAACTTTGCTTCTGTCACGGCTGTAAGGTTCCTTTTGGGAGTTTTCGAGGCGGGACTCTTTCCAGGGCTGGTGTACTATCTGACATTCTGGTACCGTAGTGAAGAGCGCTCGATCCGCGTCGCGCTTATCCTGGCTTCTGCTACTCTTGCTGGCGCTTTTGGGGGTGCAATTGCGTATGGTGTGGGACATATGAACGGGACCCATGGGCTTTCGGCTTGGAGATGGCTCTTCATTCTGGAAGGAATTCCGTCAGTGATATCCTCATTCTTCGTCTATTTCTTTCTGCCCGATTATCCGGAAACGACGAAGTGGTTGTCCGCCGAGGAGAAAGCCCTTGCCGCGGACCGATTGCGTGTTGAAGGCTCACAAGGACAAAGCGGACACATGACTTGGGCAGATGCCAAAGAGACTCTCACGGACTGGAGATTGTACGCGCATTACGCAATCTACTTCGGCATCAGCACGCCTTTCTCGTCTCTATCGCTTTTCACACCTACGATTACGGCCGGCCTTGGCTATGATGGTCTCAAAGCCCAGCTCATGACGGTACCTCCCTATGCTGTTGCATATGTTGTCACGGTGTCTGTCGCGGCATCTGCAGATTACTTCAACGCTCGGGGCTTGCATTCGGCAATCTTTGCGACCATAGGTGCCGTCGGCTTTCTTGCGTCTGCAGTTTTGCCGCCGCACGCGTATTCGGCCAGATATGGTTGTCTCATAGTCGCTGCCTCTGGGAGCTTCGCCTGCATCCCGCCTTTGCTTGGTTGGCTGAGTTCAAATTTGTTCAGTACGGCAGCCGTTGGCTTGGCGAGTAAGTTTCTCCCCCGCTGCTTTCGTGTGCCAGGACATCACTGACGTCTAGCGCAGTCGCGATGAATGTATCATTTGGAGCTCCAGGGCAAATTGCAGGTGTGTGGATTTACAAGGCCAACGAAAAAGCCGATGGCTACCCGACTGGCCACTGGACCAACGCTGGTCTATTGTTCTTTGTGGCCACTGGTTGCGTAGCCCTTGTTTTGTACTATCGCATGCTCAATCGGCGAGCGAGGCTGGAGGGTAGCGCCAGGCTCTACAAGTACTAGCATCAGATCAGTCACGAGTCAAATCGAATTCTCTGGTTTGAAAGACGGACGACGCCGGCCAAACTCTCGCACAGTGGATGGGCGTGAAATGTCGTGAAGAGATGCAGGAATCATTAAGTTCTTTCCATTCAATCATGCCCCCCTCTCCCCGATTCTGTCGATATGATTATGTGTGCTCGCTCTTGGGTATCATTAAATCGTTGCTCAAAGTCGTCTCTCGTCACCCGTGCATTACAACCACACGACGAAGCCAATATTCACAAGTACAAAGGTGATGAGGGGCACCACCACTCCCATGCTCAGGCTGACGGCTTCGCCGATGTATCCGTCGTCCCCCTTCTCAGCCGCAATGTAACCGTCGCTATTCCCCGGTTGTGTGCCATCGCTGTTGCTTTCTCCATTGCTGACGGTCGTCGTGTAGCTCGGGTTTTCGGCGCCGCCATAAACCACACAGGCTCCAGTGAAATCCGCGCATGCACTTCCCGCATCCGGCGTTATGTCTGATGTTCTTGGTATTGTTACCGTTGTGGTGGATACTGCGTTATCTGTCGGAACATCTGCTCCTGCATAGACCGTGGAGGTGTAAGGTGTTGCATCGCCTGTGCCGTAGACCACGCATGCTCCGACAAAATTATTGCACGCGCCAGACTCGGTGACCGTCTCTGTCGTAGTCGCCGTCACTATCGACGTGAGTGATTGTGAAGTTGCCGTTCGCAGGAGTAGGCAGAGAGTGAGTACGGCATAGGTCACAGCCATGCTCCGTCTCAGATTCGGTCCTCAGCAGCTCGATCCAGGTCAGCACAGCATTGATTGGCAGGACAATGGCATTTTGAAAGTGGCAACCAGAGTGGGAGTTGCGGCGTTCAGCTGCGGCGCGCAGCAGCTCTTATCAGGCGCATGGCATGCACATGGTCAGGATTGAAATCATGGGAAGACGGGACGGGCATAGGATGAGCCTTTTTGGGGAGCTACTGGCGCCATGCAGCAAGCTTCCACAGTTTGGCCGCGCGGCCTTGCCCGTTTAAGTTAGTTGAGAGGAACAGGTACTTCCACCGCGGCGTGAACAGGTTTTCCTTCACTCTCGTGATGTCATGCACGTGAGTCGGCTCCTCTTTTCTTGGCATGTCCCAACCGAATGGCTTCGACTTCGGACCGTTCTCTAACTTTTCGATCGCCGAAGAAGACACGGCCGTCACACTGACGAGATCCGAGCTTCGAGCCTATCCATCGCCGTAGAATATGTAGTTGATGATGCAGCGGTGACTGGCACGTTGCAGCCCACCATTGTCTGATGCCAGCTCTACTTATACTCTCGTTGCAGGCTCTCGTGCCGGCCGATCGTGCAACGAGAGTTGGCGACAGTTCGATGCAACCACGCTGTGAACCTGCCACTCATGTATGCAAGCATGAGTCAGGCTGCAGGCATGCTCTCGATCGATGGTCCGTTGCTGAGCAACGAAGACGACCAAAGCTATCATAAGCTTCTTTCATACCCAAGTTTTTGCTCTCCTTGCCGCTGAACCGATTGTGCGATCCGCCGTATTTCAATGCTACGCTGGAAAAGAGCTCACACGCTTGATATTGCTCGCGAAAGAAGAGTGATGCGATCATCGCTGTGCACTCGACTCGCGGCACAGTGTCGTGATTTGACGAGTCTTCGAGCATTGCCATGGGCTTGTGACAATTCCCAGCGTAAGAGACGGTGCAAGTTTCCTGCTGTTCAATTCCCTGATTTACTGATTTACATAAAACAGTCAGACTCTTCGGGGAGACAGTGTTTGCCTACATGTTCCTAGTCTAAAAGCGTCTCAATTCATCTACAAGCTCTTTTCGCTTGCACTGCCATTGGCAAAACCGCTTTCAGTCCGGTACGCTTCATTATGCGTTGATCGTTCCTTGTTCTCAATCTCATTGACGCCTTTAACCCCTGGTTGTGTAGCACTTGCTCGTCTCATGTGCTCCTCAGTTTCGAGGTAGCTGATCAGAAGGCGACCATTCTTGTCATAGCGATGCGGAGTGTTGGCCGGACGCGCAATCTTAACCACATCGAAGACAGAAGTAGTCTTATGGAATATCTCGTCCATCTCCTCGAGAGATCTGTAGGCCGTCTCGGGATAGCTGCGAATAGTAGTCAGTCTCGTGGTGATCACGGTGTCTTTTTCCGGAGATACGAACAAGAAGTATACGCATGGTACGATGAAGGCGTTGATCACAGCGAAGATGATATATGTCTGATAACCAATCGTGTCGAAAGCCACAGGCGTGACCATGACCACCATGAAATTGAAGATCCTATGCGATGTTAGCGGACCACTGATTCTGACATTCTGGGTACTGCAACGGGGGTCTCACCAATTCGCAGAAGTCGACAGTGCCGACGAAGGCGCTCTGATCCTCAGCGGTACGATTTCACTCGGGTACAGCCAAGTCATTCCAAGCCATCCAATGGCGACTGTCACGATCCCCGTTAGCAGGTCTCATTTGAGAGAGGCATCTCATCCTCGAGAACGGGTGAGACGAAACTTACAGAATGTATTGAAGACGAACAAGAAAACGGCCGCAACGACTCCGGGGCCGCTGCCTCCAACAGACGTGGCGGCAGCCAGAACGACCATGGAGAGTGACATGCCAACGGCGCCGAAAAGCATCAGCGGACGACGGCCGATCTTTTCAATCAGGAAAACTGGTATCCACGAGGCCAGGAAGTATTCGGTTCCGTTGCAAGCAGCCAGAATCCTGGAGAGAAAGGGCGAGAGTCCAATCTCGTTCTCGTATATTGTCGCCGCGTAGTATGTTATCAGATTGATTCCAGAGATCTGCGCTTCAAATCAGTGGTGTCGTACTACATAGCAACATCGTGCACATCGAACGGACCTGTTGGAAAACCTGGTTGACGTATCCCAGAGCAGCACGATGGAAATTGCGATCCTTGCCCATGGTAAAGACTTCGCTGAACGTTCCCGCAGCAGTCTCCAGTACAGATTCCTTGATTGCCGAAAATTCGCTGACGATGTACTCGTCGTCCGGAGGCAGGTCGCTCAGAGCCGACAGCACAGTGACTGCTTCGTCTTCGCGCCCTTTCAAGATCAGCCATCTTGGCGATTCCGGGAGTCCGAGGATGAACACCAGAATGATGAGAGCGAAGAAGATCTGAAATCCGATGGGGAATCGCCAGGTGATTGTGCTTGGTTCGAGGAAGGAGAAGCCGAAGTCAATCCAGTCTGTGTTGTTGTCAGCAACGGGATAGCTCACTGTGTCGCGTGCCACAACGCTTCGATTTTCCATCAACCGTACGCGACCCATGAGACAGGGCAACTTACAGCTAATCATGATACCTCCGGTAATGAGAGCACCCTCGATCATCACCATCTGTCCACGCTTGTGGCTTTTTGACGTCTCACTCTGCCACGTCGGAACAGTGGATGTCTGAGAGAGGCATAGCAAGTCAGCAAGCGTCCCCTCGATGAGCCTTGTTAAACATACATTCAACCCGTTCCCAACACCAGTGATAATACGTCCAATGATCAGCTGCGTAAGTCCAAAGGCCGCCGTCTGTAGAATAGCCCCTACGACCATGATGGCACTTCCGAGGAAAATCGTTCGCCGTCTTCCAAGATATTGTCCAAGCCAGATGCAAATCACCGCGCCCAGGAAACAACCCAGATTGTACGAAGCGATCGAAATTCCTTGTGTGGTTGCTCGGTTACTCGTTCCAGACTCTCCTCGGGTATCGATCTCAGGGAATACCGCCACGAAAGACTCCAATGTCAATAAGCCGCCCCTAGCTCAATATCAGAAGTGATTTAAAACCAGCGGGTTCTCACTTTCGTACATGACACCTTGATCATATCCAAACCTGCTCCATATTAGCGATTGACTACTAATCCCAGTTCATCACTTTCGACTGACAGCAAAAAGTCCAACCCGGCAATGACACCAATGGCAACATTGAGCTTCGTGCCCCGAAGGCCATAGAACCGGGTCCCACCAAACATCTTGGCGATCTATTGCGATTCGCCTCCGGCAATATACAGAAACAACCCACGAGGACGACAAAATCAGAAATCCAAGCAATACTGTAATCGGAGACAAAGTCCCAAACGTGCAGATCTGAATGAGAAATATGTAGTAGAAGATAAGAAGGAACCAAAACAACCCGGTATCCAAACATCCGAGCGCTTACCTTTTGCCATCCATATGGAAGTGGGTCCTCGAGAGCTGGGCCAAGAGGCACCACAGGCCACTGTCCACTGCCCATGGGCCTTCATGTGGTCCTTCGCGTTTTGTTCGCGTGCTTGATCATGATCACGCCCAAGCGAGCGAATGAGGAAGGCTTTTCCTCGAGACCCTGGTAAGAAGTGCGGTTGCAGATACGGCTTCCGGCTTACCATAAGAGGTATCCCGGCGGCTCCGTGTCTGTGGTGTCCACCTCCGATATGGGGCGTTGTGTCAGTTCCTTCGTTCTCCAGTCTGGAGACCCACGGGGAGGAGGCGGACAGCGCGGCGAAGATGCGGACTTGGCCAAAATGTTGTGTAGCGAGCATGTCACGAGCTTTGCAATCGCCCCCTTACGCTCCCATTCTTCTCTCCAGGAACACGACATATCTGTCCACCTCACGAGCACAGCGCGACAAGACGTGTCCCAGACGCAAAAGAGGAAGAGGTCCCATACTAGCGTCTCACCAGCTCCGATCCCATGCTGCATGACGTCGCGTGTCTCCAAATTCTGACTCCATGCGATCCTCCACGGCCATGCCAACCGAATGGAGGTGGGTCTTGGGATAATTTCCACCACACTTGTACTTCCCGATCATCAGTCGCGCATGGCCGAGACTGGTACATCGAAGCCACGGGGAGCCATCCTTCCACTTGGCGAGCTGAAGGAAGCGCAATCTGATGCCGTCAGCGTTGACCGACGTCTATGATTTGAAGGACAGCCTTTTGTGCCAAGTGCCGAGCAAGATGAACGGCAGCAATGCACCGCGATGATGAACCTTAAACATGTGCAAGACGTGCAGTCCTCCTTGCGTCTACCTCGAAGTCGGGCCAATCCCTGAGAATCAGCCGGTTGCAATGCTGGCCGAGTGTGCACAGCTTGAGGGGCAGTTCAGCAAGCAAACACTACATGCGAAGCGGCTCGCAAAGTGCAAGGGACATTGAAGCTTCAAAATTCATTTGAGAACATGGATTTGGGTCGAAGAACGGTATGGTTTCGTAGTCGCCTACGAAGCTTTCAAGTCCAGGGCTTTCTGTTTTGATCGTAGCAGCGTCGTATCAACACCGGTCAGTCAGAGGCACGCAGAAGCATCCCCCGCCAACAGCGATGTGTATCACAATCCCAGAAACCCAAGAGTGCAAGGTTCTGGCTCAGCCTTACCAACCTCCAGCCGAGGACGCGACTGGAGCTGAGGCATTGTCCTCCCAGCCTCCGTCGCCACCAGAGACGGCGGCAGCAGCGAAGTC
>ANSM01004697.1:0-13344 GCA_000347735.1 Cercospora canescens BHU | reverse complement strand
TTCAGGGCCGAGTGAGCGAGCGAGAAAGGGGGGAAGAGTCAACAACTGAACGTTGGAGGGGCGGAGAAGAACGAGCAGAAAGGTTTCCCTTTTGACTCTATCGAAGCGTACTGCACTACCTTTCAGCAAAAAGATCTGCAAAGCCCTTCAGATTCTGAATAGGAAATAATCATCTACAAAATACCAAACGAAAAATTCAGTGTGATACGTCGGCACCACTTTTTCAAAGATCTCAGGCCACCACGGAGGGCAAACGCCTTTCCAAAGAGACCCATCCACATACTCATACCACTCTGGGAAAAACCCTGAAAAGTCGAAGTCGATCAGTGTTACCCGAAAGTTACCGCTGCCATCCGGCTGGGTGCCGAGCTTGGTAAGCATGATGTTCTTTGGTGCGATGTCCCCGTGCGTGAAGACAGTGCGTTGTTGGGTTCCCAAAAGTCGGCGCACCATAGCTTGGTAAAGTTTCGCGAAGTTTGGCCATCTCTCGCCCTTTTTCCAGTCGTGTACACGCTGCGCCAAAGCGTCTACGAAATCTTGATAGGTCTCGAAGGGGCCCATGTGGTAAATGGGCCCCTTAGGACCATTGTCGGGAGGATTGTCGGGGTAATATGTGAAAGCGGGATCCCGGTAGCTAGTGTTGCCAACGTTTCCGAGGTAGCCTGGGTCGGGGATGTTCCTCATTTCGGTGATTTGCTCTTGGACGAGTCGAGTGACCTCTTCTCGATCGACTGGTGAGAGCTTGGGCCATGCTATTTCGAGGTTCTCGCCTTCAATGTACTCGGTGACGATGTAAAGGCAATACAATTTCTTACACGTTTTGAAAGGGAGATGTCCATGGGTCACGTACTTGCATGTATTGACGTTGGGGTGATTGGCCAGGAACTTCAGATTCTCCACTTCCCACTCTCTGGTCTCTGTTCCGTATTTGACAATGTACTTTCCCATCCGCGCCACTCTGCAGAATCTGCAGTCGAGCTCTCCTCGCTGGAATATGAAGTCTGTGCAGGCGAGAATCTCATTGGGTGTAGGTAAAGGCTGAAAGTCGGACATGGTTGCGGTGAAGATGACTCTGTGTCGATGGAGGATCTGAGGTCAAGTGGAATCTTTGCGGTCTTCGTGGGACGGGTGGGAGGGATCCCAGCCATTAATTATCGCTTCGAGCACGTAAGCCCTCACAAAGAATCCGTCAAAGGCTCTTTCAGCAAAGACCGGAAGCGTCAGACCCATTGCAGCCCAGTCCTCGGCTGCTTCATCTCTCATAGAGAATGTAGCGGCCATCTGTTCCGACGTCGACCGCGAGCATCACGTATCATCGCATCAAAGCGATAGCTACACGGTCCATGACAAAGAGTGCAACGACTATCTGTGCAAGCACAGAGCGGAAGGTGCAAGTCCGGTACATGGATCCAGTGCTGTTGTCTCTTTGTTTCATCGCCCCGAGTGGTATTTACTTTGGCGTCAAATGGACAGTTTTCTTGAGCAGAGTTATGCCGTTCATCAATCTTCGGTGTGAGAAGAGATGCAGCGGACCTTGAGGTGTGGTCTCGGGCAAGGGACGGGACGTGCCACGCGAGAATTCATTCGCCTCGGGATTCTTACGTCATCGCAGCCTCCACATCGAAAGGCGAGCACGTGGGATCTCTTGGTCCACCTGTCAAGATATCGCCTGTTCGGGAGATGTGCTTGTTCATGCAGCGATCTGAGCGCATCTGCTACTTGCGCACACACCTTCACAATGTAATGACCACTTTACCGACGTGCTTGCCCGAGTACAGGAAGTCGAATGCTTCACGGGATGCATCAAACGAAAACACCCTATCAATCAAGGGCTCCAGACAGACTTGTCGTTCTGCCAAGAACGCATTCATCCTCTCGTAGTCGACCTTAGATCCAACCGAGATGCCCCTGCGAGTGTCAGAGGTCCGTCGAGTAGATCTGCGTGCAGTCTGCTTACTTCAAAACCGCACTCTTATGCATGATGAGCATTAGCTCACTCGGATCCCATTCCCCCCCAAGGCCCGCCAGGAAACCGACCAAGGATACGATGCCCCCTCTCTGGCGCAAAGACTTGAGGTCGGCGATCATCGAACCAACACCCGTATTGTTGATTACCACATCAACGCCTTTGCTGTTGGTCAGACGGGCAACCTCGCTCTCTTGGTTCGAACTGCTCTTGTAGTTGATGCCCTCGACTTTATTCCAACTTTTCTTCAGCGTGGCAAGCTTTTCGTCTGAAGACGAGGTAATTATACTGCCAATGTCTGCAGCTTCGCAAAGAATGAGGGCGAACATGCTGACACCTCCGGTGCCTGAGAGAACAATGAGCACGTGCTTGTCGACGTGACCAGGAAAAAATACCTTGCAGTAGAACGCTGCGAGTGCTCTCCAAGGACTGTGGCCAGTTCAGTGCCGTCCATGCAGTCACTCCGGCGCATGTCAAAGTAAAAGCCTGGCCATGTCATTAAAGGGCGATGGGGCCCGCATCGTGCCCGATAACATACCTCTTCCCAAGAAAGATGCTGAGGCAAGTGTACGAGGACACTTTGGTCAAACACGGCATACTCTCGCAGCACACCAGGAACATCTCCACCCAAGGTCAATGAGGCATCATCGTCATGACCGGTCAGATTGGCGAGGTCGAAAATTGGCGCAACGTGATCTCCTTGCTTGAAATTGGTTACCTCTGTCCCGACGACCATAACCTCAGCAGCACAATCGGAAGCGGGTATGCCACGATTTTCAACGGGTACAGGATACTTTCCATGCAGCATGGCCACATCGCGGTAATTGAGAGAGACGGCGTGTATCTTGATTAGGACATCGTGTGATCCGATCTGTCGAGGGAGTGTCTCCTTTGCAAGCTCGATAGTACGCGGAAGGTCACCTTCGGTACGCCTGAAGGCTTGGTATGTCAATGGAAGGGCCATGATACTGAATAAATTGCATTGTCATGCGACCTGGAGCATCAATCTGTACTTGTAGTCCATCCAGACATGATGCCTGCTGCTTGGCAACATAACTCTACGCACAGAGCTGATGAAGCACCTCGAGATCGACACCTTGTCATGAGTATCCGAGAATTCAAGCGCATCGATAGTGCGCCGATTTATGCAGCCCAGACAGCGCATAGGGAATGAACCCCTAACACATACGATCCTGCTGGATCGAAAAGGTGCTTAGTAATGGTTGGTCAGCTTATAGGCCACATTGTTCGTTCACATATGCTGCATAAATCTTCCGCAGCCATTTCTTCCCACCAGAAAGGTATCTCGTCGGCCGGGACGTCACCATTTCAACCCCCGCACACGTGCAACTGGCGGTGATTTCGCCGGACATAGACTTGGCTCGTTGCATAGACCAGTAACCGTGTGCTATGCACAAGTGTGATGTTCAATCAGCGAATCTTCGCGCACAAGAAGGTCAGAAGAGGAGGGGACATGATATTTCGTGCACGGCGAGAGTTTCGTCGCCGGCGCATCTTTTTTGTGTTTTCGCCACCGAGCCGAAAGTTGTCGCTCTCCTTCCTGTTTGGGCGATGGAATGTAGCGCACGTCAGAATTGGGCCAAGACTTTTCTCCTTCACATTCACATTGCATTTGCCGTCGAGAGACTAACATCACCATCGATCTGTTTCACATCCTGTACGAATGTAACTGAACAAAAGCCCATCTAGGTCTGATTGATAGTAGATTGCAAGGACCATGCGGCCGCCTCCTGTACAGGCGTATAACTTGACCAATGCCAAGGATGACTCGAATGTCAAGCATGCTTTGAAATTACTCAAGCCTTACTTGCCGATTTCCCTCCCTTTATACAGAAGGCTCCAGTTCGGAAGGTTCTTCGAAGCAACATCGCTCTTGACGAGTCTAGAAAGCCTTGAGAATTCGCCCGAGGGCGAGAACGGAGAGTGGTTGATGGCGTTTGTGGATCGGAGTTGTAGACCTGAGACTGAGGTCTGGATGTTTGGGAGCTGGGAAGGGAGGGAAATTGACGGAGAAGTGGAAGAACGGAGCCAACAGCAGCAGGATGCTTTGGTCGTGTCACTCGTCCGAGCGATCAGGACACTGGGGCCGACTCCAGAGTCGATTCATCGGAAAGTTCTGAATGAAGCTGCAGGGAAGTCGTCTTCGGACAAGAAAGAATTCTCCAGCGACAATGACGAGGCACGAGATCACTCTGGCGTCTCACGCAAAGACTACACCGCTCACCTTCTCAACCCACATCTGATTCTTTTTGGCGCAATACATTCTTCGACGACGCAAATTCTTGCTCGTAATAATTTGGTCAAACACGTGTTTGACTCAGGTCTTGTGGCCAATTGGACATTTGTATTCGAGATCGATCATCTGCCAGAATCGGCTACCACTCTCGAGCTGCCTGAAGGAATGATATGGGGAGAACTGCAAAAGCAGCATCTCGCTCTTGTGAAATCCAGAACACAGATTCCGAGACAAGACCGAACACTCGCTGGACTGCCCAATGTTGCGATATTTGAAGCTGGAAGTAGGGAGCCGGTGGCATGGGTTTTCGTTGGACTGGATGGGAGTTTGACGACGCTGCATGTGGAAGAGGAGTGGAGAGGGAAGGGGTTGGCAAAGATGATTGCAGTGAAAATATGGAGGGAGAAGATGGATATCTTCTGGGAGAAGGGATTTGAAGACCGTGTGAGTGAGAAGTTAGAGAAGAGGCTGGCGCATGATTATGTGATCAGCGGGAACGAAGCCAGCAAAAGGGTGAGTGAGCGGCTGGGCGGGAGGCATTATGCGGATACATTTTGGGTGAGGGTTGACTTGGACTCTGTCGGTAGGGAATAGAGCTCTGAGATGGAGGAGTACTCATACACGGACTAATGGGGGAATTCATCCATTCGCCCCACGTCGTAAACTGCATTGACAGCATGTATGCCACCTTTGAACCTTGCTGATTGTCGCATCTCGAGTCTGCTTCTAGAACTTGTTAGCATATTGTCTTCGTGCCAATCTCGAAGTCAAGCAGCTAGGAAGCCACATTTATGCCAGAGACACTCAAATCGATATTTTCCAAGAATCCAGTTTCTTCTGAGTAGCGTGCTCAATCAAGAAGGGCGACATGGCCAGAAGTTACTTGGCAGAGAGACTTCCAATATTGTGCAGCTCTCTCTGAGAATATACTTCATCCTGCATACAGCCCTGGTTTAGAAGAAGTGGCACTGCAAGAGGCATGTTTTCAGGGATGAGTCGCAAGCTTGTTGGATTCCAGATATGTTGAAGGCGCATTGGCAGTCTATCTCTTGCAACTATCGCGACTTATTACTCGTTCCTCTTAGAAGCAACAACCAAAAGAGAATCCAAAGACAAAATTTCTCTCGCATTCAGATCAGCGGCGGATCTTCACAAGCAGCCTCTGCCTCTCTTTATGCCCGAAATCACATCTGAGCGCCGCACACTCAAAAATCTCCTCCGACCCTTTCCTCACATCCGTCGGTTCCACGTAGATCTTGTTCGCCCTGGACACCACGTTGCAGTGGCAGAGCGGATTCCTCTCTGGGTCAACGCCCTTCTGGTCATCTCCGGGAAATGCTACAGCTCCTCGCTGATGACGATTCGTACAGGATTGATTCGAGCACTTGAACGATGTGCCGTATTGAAGTAGGATCTTCTCGATGGCAGGCTCGCGACAGCGGGTGCAGAGAACGCGGTAGTCTTGGGTCACGGAGGCGAGAGAAGCGGGCACGTCGTGGATTCGAATCTCTTTCCAGGTGACGTCTGCGAATGGAGGCTGCGTGTGAGTCTGGGTTGTTGAGGGTTGAGGTGAGAGGTCGAGGGCGTGGCGAGGACACCTACCAGTCTCCCTGGCGACCGCTTTTTGGTACATTTCTCTGTGCCAGTCGTGAGCTGCGAGGGCGGCGCAGAGCTCGCTAGCGTCGCCGGGTTGCATGACTGGAGCGATCATACTGTAGTATTCGCTTGCGCGGTGGTGAATCGTTACTTTTTGGACTTGGCTATGTCGGTCTGTCGTGAATGATTCTTTTCAATTTCAAGGTGAGGGGCATGTGTGGGCCCTATAAGGTGAAAGTGGCCTCGATAGGCTACACGGGCCCTTGACTGAAGCATTCTCTCGTCTCCAAAGCCCAACTTACCCTTTTGAGTAATTAGTCCCGTCTGCTTGATGTTCTCATTGGCTCTGGAGACAATTTTGGTACGTCGTGACTAAGACTACTCCCCACGGGGAGTAACTTTTGCGGACCAGCCAGTCAGTCGTCATGTATTGTCAATGTCTATAGCTTGGCTCGACCTACTCCGCAAAGTGCCAGATGTCAAGCCGCTGGTGGCCGTCTTCGATGTAAACTCGATTTCGAAAAAAGACCATCACATGCGAGTCGTGTTCGTTTGCGCACTCAACAATTGCAATCAAGCGTTAATGGTGTTGGGGAATCATGCCAGTGGCAAATGCAGCAAAAATTGATCTTCTTCCTGAGAAAATTGTGCACATAGCTCTCGACCGGTGCCCATATTTCTCGTCATCGAGCACATCTGTGCGCCTAAGATTTTCGTGAGGAGCCGCCTCAATCATCTCACCTCCATTCCAACAAGAAAGACATTCGCAGTGACCATTTGCACCAGTCCAGGAACACGGTGAGAATATACAAGCACAATTCTGTTTGCACTTGCAATCGGGTCGATCATGGCGACTCTAGCCTCTTGTTGGGAGACTATACAAGGGAAACAACGATTGAACGCATGCGTATCACGCATGCCTATGTTGTCGTCCCAGCATATGAAGGTCGATGATGAGGCTGGAGTTAGTTGCATTCGTTGGACGTTTTGAATCAATTCGCATTGGGATCAGTTAGAGCGGTCATCTTTGTGACTCCTCCATTCTCGCAACATCTGCAGATTGGCGCCGCTCGGAGGGAGTATTCGGGTGTGGAACCAAACTCTTTTGCCAGAGCCTTGCTCGCTGGAATGTCCTTTGCAGCGTCTTCAGCTTTGAAATTTTGCAAAGACTTAGGCGGAGGTCGGAAAGGCGTATGAGAGTCGTAGAGTCAGGCTCGGCCATGCTGTCGACAGGCACCTTGGTTTTGGTCAACGTCTTTGACACAGAATGGGCTCCATACATTCACTTGTCGGATGGTGAAAGATTTCCAGCTGGAACATACTTTTCGACTCTTGCCTCTTGAATCAGTAAGCTCTTGTTATATACATGGGCTCCTGCATAAGAGCTGAGTGGCTGACAATTAATGTCAACCTCTCTTGCCAGATCCCTCTCTTTTCACCAGCAACGTAATTTGTATAGATGGAATCTGACTTGTGACAGTGATCCATTTATCAAGATTCGAGCCTGTGTACAATTGTGCAGTACAGCATCTTTCGGAAACATGTTCAAGCCCTGACGCTACCCTGACGCTACAGTTGTAACAAACTACAGCGATTTCATGCCTACGGTGTGGATATAGGGCAGCAAATAGCGCCATTCGTTACGAGCTGCCTCCTATCAAGCCGAGCCAACAAATGACACGAGAAATGACTGAATCAAGCACCCTGTTCAAGAGCGATGGCTTCGCTGGCACCTACGCGGAAGTCGCCAGCAGAAATTCCTTACCTCGGCCATTGGAGGCGGTTAGGGGATGATGAAACTCCCAGCCACTCTGACCGACTGTTCTGACGGAAACCGCGCGACTTGTGTTGTGCCAGACTCAATTCATGGTAGGAATGGTCAGCGGTGCCAACGCAAGAGCGAAACGTTACAGCCGAATTTCAAGCAGGCGATGCGCTCTTAATCGATGGTTGCAATATCCAACGCGGTGCAAAACGTACGCCAAATCCTCGACCTGTCACAATTTGGCCTGACTTTCTCCCATGACTCTAAGCTCGTGCCAACGGCGTATGCCCGGTGCCCGTTTGGAATACTCATCGGGTAGTCGCGGCCTGTTACAACCTGGTTATGCAGAGCTCGCCAGCGTTGAGGGCCACGATGCTGCTGAGATCGAACGAATCAAGGGCTTGCCGTGACATACCTAGACTACGTTTTGGTGATCATGGTAAAAGACCTGAAGCAAAGAATCCACCTATTGGTGATTCGACTGTTATTTTGGGAGTGGCGCTCCGCCCAAGGGTACGCCGTTCTTTCGTCAATTTACTTGTCGATCTACATACGTGTTTACATGCCTTTCGTTGAGATTTTTTCTTCTTGTGGAGGTATGTCGACATCTGGGAAGGGCTCATCGAAGGGTACTGCAGCAGCATAGATGCAAGAACTCCGGGATTCGATCAAGCTTGTTTCCATGTTTGCGCTTCTCCGCGAAAGGTCCCGTTCGTGCATCCATGGCCCAATTTCCAAGTCTCCATGATGTTCCGACAGTTGTCAGGCCAGAGTGCTCGGTGACCACGCTCAAAACTCGTCGCTGTCTCCTCGCTTCCTTACCTCTCGTACTCATCTTAATGTCTCTAACTTCAAGGAGAGCATATCGACCAGTCATTCTGCCGCTGACTCACTGAGCCCAACATTATTGGAAGCCAGCTCAACTACATGTTCCGAACCGTTTCCTACAGGGCTGCACAAAAGGAACAGACCGGTTCCTGGTACGACGCCAGTGTCCACCCAGCGCACTTTTAACTGAGGAACACAATGTGTATGTCGCAAGCCAGCAGTGGCATCGACATCAGGATTCTGGTATTGAATTATCGATCCGAATTTGGTGTCTTTGGGCCAATCCGTGCAGTGCTCGATGATCTCGGCCAGAATGACCGAGTCTGCTTCGGCGAGTGACGACTGCTGTTCTTGAATTGAATGTGATAACTCTCTTGTCGTGCTATATTTGTCGGTTTGAATCTGCATGGGAATTTTGTTGACACATGGTCCAAAGACCTCGTGAATGTCCCGGAGCGAGCCACCTCGACCTGATACCACTTGACCATAAACGACATCTGATTTGCCGCATGTCTGAGCGAGCACTAGGGCCCAGGCGGCACTGAAAATCGAGGCAGGAGTGAGGCCATCCAGTAAGGGTAGGTGGAGCTTGCGGCTGATCTGTACAACTGTGTTTGGTGCCTTGTCATGGCTGGAAGGGTTGAGCGTCGACATAGTCGAGCCAGCCAGCCGTGACCGCCAGTAGTCGTAACTCTGAGGGTTATGCCTGGTGGTGTGCAGTAAGAAGCGCGAAAATTGAACAGCTTTCGCAATTTCCTCATTTGCAAGAAAGGCCTCGAATGCGCTGCAGAGTATGTTGATAGTCACTCCATCGTACTGGGCGTGAGAAAGTCTAATGACCAGCGTGAAATAGTCAGAGCCTGGCTGACGGATGGCAAAGAACTTTGTGAGTGGCCGACCGAGAGAGAACTTTTGTTGCTGATCCGTGGTACAGATTTTACTGATGTAGTCCTCACACTGTGCACCATTTGGTGAAGAGAAGGAGACCGATACAGGCAACGAGTTCAGCACGACCTGGATCAACGTACTATTGTCCGGGGCGTACGTGAAAATGGTTCGAAGTGTGTCATATCTGTCGACGACCTGCTGACAGCAAGCCTGCAGACGGTCGAAGAGGCCGCAATCCCGGAATTCGAGGGACAGATAATTGAATGCAGGCATTGAGCCGTTGACTGCTTCGGTAATGAATTCTCCCTGGATATATGTCGCAGGAAGGATGTCTGCGATATCATGCGGTCCCAGGCTAAGTCACTCGGCCACAGTGTGCAAAGATACGCCTGAAATCATGCTGAAAGGTCTATACTTTCCATCCTCATTTCCAGTCCCTGGAATGACACTTTGATCACATAGACGTGCAAGATCTGCGATGCTCGGATGTTGGAAAACGTCTTGAACGCGTAGTGGCAGTCCTCGCTTGCGCGCCAGACTGGCAAGTTTCATAGCCAGGATCGAGTCACCTCCGCTGCGGAAGAAGTTGAGATTGACTCCAATATATCGCTCTTCCACAACGAGTACTTCCGCCCATAGTTCACTGAGGACACTCTCGGAGTGAGTCTGCGGCCTCTTCAGATCACTCTGCCCTCGGAGATCCGCTACTTGTTGCGACGTCAGGTTGGATCCCAGCTGCTGCAGGAGACGTCGATTCGCCTTGCCAGAGACTGTGAGAGGCATCTTGTTCAATGGAACCAGGAGTCGTGGTAACATATATGAAGGCAGTAGTTCGCTCAGTGCAAGCTCCATTCGGCGTGCCATGGCAGCTGTCGTAGTGATGGCGTTTTCGTCCAATGCAATTTGATCCACATTGACCCCAGCCTTATCCATGTGCGTGAAGGCCACGAGAACCAGGGGCGGATTTCCGTGGAGCATCACTGGCTCGACAACGACTGCCTCTACTTCTTGAAACAATGCTGCTAGATGCTGCTCGATTTCACCAACTTCAACTCTTTAGCCGTTCACCTTTACTTGTTGATCTTTCCTACCGATGAAGCTTATCGTTCCGTCGGGATTGTAACGAACCAAGTCACCAGTCTTGTACATTCTGGCACCAATGAGCCAATTCGGAGACTCAATAAAGGCTGCGTCTGTCTTTGCTTGATCATGAAGATATCCTCTGGCCAAAGGATGGACTTCCACGGCTAGCTCGCCAATTGCCCCTACTGGCAACAATCTGCTTCGCTGGGACTCTGGATCGACGATCCAGCCTCGCCAGCCAGGCGCAATTGCTTCTCCGATTGTTGCTCTTGCTTGTATTCCCGATGAGTAGTCTGCCGTATAACATATCACGCAGGTTTCAGTGGGGCCATACGCCACTATGAATCGGCGGAGTGTGCTCCAGGCCTTTCAATCTGACTCGGTGAGAACTTCGCCTCCAACAATCAGCACATCGAGTCGTTTAAGATCAGCCAGAGGAATACATCGTGCGAGCGATGGAGTCAAGAAAGCCCAGTTGGCTTGGCGTGCTGCCATAAACTCCGTCAGATGATCGTAGTCGCTTCGGTGTGCTTCAGAAGGCACCACAATGCATCCACCATATATCAATGTAGTGAATATTTCCATGATACAGCCATCAAATACGTACGAGCTGAACTGTAACACGCGCGGTTTCGCATCGAAGCCCATTTTCTTGCCATGAGCTAGACTGCTCGTACCTACATTGAGAAGCAAAACGTCAGTAACATGTTGTATCAGAGATTTGGGGCAAAGCTCTTACTTGCTGCCCCGTGCTCCAACATGACACCCTTCGGCGTTCCTGTACTTCCCGAAGTGAAAATCAGATAGGCTATCTCTGTAGAACTGTAGACTGGGGGCATCCAGTGCTCCTTGGAGGCGAATGTTGCGGCTGAGTCAGACCCCAAGACGATTGGCGTGATCGATTGCGGTAAGTTCAAAGACGCAGACAATTCATCCGAGATGATGACTGCCGTGGCTTGGGTCTGATTGAGGATATGCTCGAGTCGAGATTTTGGGTGTTTGGGATCCAGAGGCACGAAGGAACATCCAGCCTTAAGGACACCAAGCATGGCCACGATAGCCCATAAGGACTTCTCAAAGCAGATCGGGATAAATGGCTGCCCCTCAGAACTCGAGGCACGTGTGTATTGACAGATTCGTTGCGCCATCTTTGTTGATAAGGCATCAAGCTCTTTGTATGTCAATTCTCCATCCCAAGCTGATACAGCGGGAGCTTTGGGCTGTTTGAACACTCTCTGAGCCACTAGCTCGTGGAGACATGCGTCAATTCGTTGCGGTTCCGTAGAATTCCAAGAATGGGTATGATCGAGGTCTTGTGGTCCAATGAGCTCGAGGCTCGAGATGGTGCAGTCCGGGTATTCCACGATGCCAGAGATCGCGGCGCTAAATGCACCAGCAACACTGGAGATATGCTGTGCTACTGACGGCGTATACACCAAGCTGATGTGAACACTGCTAGTTCCGTGATGCACGTGCACGGCGATATCAAACTGCCGGTGTTAGCTTTGCAGCGTCATCACGTGCCCGATCGGCAGACACTCACCCCCGAAGGATCGCTTGCATCGCATATTTCAATGTGGATATCACTTTCTGCATCATTCAAAGTTATGCTGTTGTCGCCGCGAACAGAGATTCCAGTGTTGAACAGTCTCTCAGAGCCCAACTTCAACTCGTGGTTTATATCTGCAAGAGGACATAGTCGGTGATGCAAAGCTTCTGTGGCCATTCGCTGCGTTCTCTGAACCAGCTCTCGAAGGGAGCTTTGTCTGACTGATTGCAATGCCACAGCAAGTGGCAATGTGGCGATCAGTGGACCTGCGATTTGGTCGATTCCGTTGATCGGAAGATCGCGACCCGACGCTATCCAGCCAAAGCATGGCTGAACACATCTGGTATATGCTTGTAGGACGAGAGCCCAAGCAGTATAGAACACACTGGATGCTGTCACGTCATTCTGTTGGCAGAAATGTCGCAGTTCGGTATGATCGACTCGTGGCGCCACAATTTCCAGAGGTCTGCCTTGTGCTCCATTTCCATCGGTTGGGAAAAGGCAAGGCTCAACATCACTTAGATGATTGGTCCAAAAGAGCTTTGAGCTCTCCATCGTGTCGTGCCTCTCCAGATACTGGATGTAGCTCTTGTAAGAAGATCTCCCTGATAATACTTTGCCATCATACGCTTGAGTAAAATCCCGGAGCACGAGATTGAATGTGTAGGCGTCGATCAAAGCATGACTGATGACGAGAGTAGATGATATCGAACCTTGCTTACATGGCGATATTTCGACTGCATGTTGGGGACCGGAAGCTGGAAGTTGGCTATTATTCGTAGCTTCTTGTTTGGAGCCGTCTCCAGATTGCACTTTCACCTGCGGATTGTGCGATCGCAGCACGATTTGCGCAAAGCCGATCTTTGGTAATTCGCCCGTGAACACAGTGCGCAAAATAGCGTGCCGTTGCACTGGCTTCTGCCAAGCCTCGATCACGCGCTCGAAACCGACCTCCGGGCTCTGCGCAGACTTGGGACGAATTTCGAAAGCATAACGAACGAAATAGAAATCCGGTTCCTTGATTTGATTGATGAGAATCCCTCGCTGGACAGGTCCGCACGGGTACACATCCTCCACATCCTCGAGCGTGATACCAAGCCCAGGCAGAATGTTCATGTGAAAATGCTCGAAGTCTTCTTGATTCGTGAATGTATGTAGGATCCTGCCAATTGCATGTTCTGTCGAGACCGATGCTGCGTCATCACCAGTATCGGCTTCGCTGCCATTCGTCGGGTGTTGTCGTTCGGAGAGCAGCGCCAATCGCACGCAGGTCTTCTCTCTGAAGATGTCGCTCACTTGGATTGCAAGTTTCGAATTTCGGCAGGCCGCAGCCAATTGCATGGCTGAAATGGAGTCGCCGCCAAGGCTGAAGAAGCTATCCTCCAGCCCAATTGCGTCTTCTGGACAATGCA
>ANSM01004686.1:0-18614 GCA_000347735.1 Cercospora canescens BHU | reverse complement strand
GTGGGCGCCGCGACAGCTTGACTGGCCGCCGCGGCCTGTCCATGAACACACCCCAGACCGCGATGCCAATGACAGCTGCGATCGCAATATTGCTGCTCACCATCACGGACCTTGTGTCGCCTCACGTCGTGCATGAAGCCGGAGCGGTATCGTAGTTTGGCCTCTACCAGCAGGCCGCCAGCCCTGATACCATGAGGAGAACTCAAACTATGCCGGGGCTCATTCCTGTTATGTGCAGTGCCGATTGAAGCGCCCTTGTAACGTTACAGACAGCTTAGAATCGGGAGGTGATCCCAATAGCGACAAGCAACACAAGGTACAATGTCGCAATTTCTGATGCATGTGCAGCCTCAGCCATGCGCGCTTTCCCATGGTCTCGCAGGAACGCGACGAGGAAAAGCAATCGAGAGTACAGGTGCGGGCTAAGCATGCAGGTCGCGAGCTACTATATGCACGTTGCTGGGTGGTGTCTGCAGCTGGCCGCGAAAAAGAGGCTGCGCAAGCCAGGCTCTACTAAAGCCAGGCCACCCCGCGCACCTCTGCCCTTCTCACCACCTCGCTCTCCGCCCGCCCATTGGCTCATAGCCTTCCTCCCTTCTACATTCATTCTTCTAACCCAGGGCGAGCAGCCTAATTCTTCCATCGTTGCTAACCCCCCAAACGCATATTACGTCGTTCCTCTTGATACCAGTCATCTTGCTGTCGTCCACATCATACATATATCGCTCATCGCATCCCCACACTGTCTGGAACAGGAAAGGATTTCAATCACTCATCAGTCAACAAACATCAATCATCGACCATGCCTGTGCAATTACTGCCCGCATCAGCGGCAGCCTTCGCGCCCCGATCTGGCCCCGAAATCGTACTGAACACAAAGGTGGAGCCTTGGTTGACCCAAACATTGAAGCGCATCAACCGCATTAAGCGCCCACTCAACAGTGTTCCACAACACTTTCGATGTCTGACCGAGACCCTCGGTGGATCTTCCGCCATATGGACACTGGCCTCACTCATGTTGCCAAAGGCGCCCGATTCCGAGTTACGCAAAGACGATAACCCACTTGTGGAAGCACTATTCAACTTCCAGCTTGTGCATATCGAAGCGTATGTCGTACACGTCGACATGGTCTCTCAGCACGAAGTCGCGTTCAAGCTCACGCCGGAGACGATCGAGTCATTGGTCGAGTACCACAAGGACATTTACTCGGTCGACTCATCTGCAAGCACATGGAGCTGGCCCGAGAAGGAAGCGCAAATCAAGAAGATGCAAGAAGAGTTTGTGCAAGCCGCAAACAAGTTCGTCTTCCGCACTGGGGTCCGCGCGTTAGAAGGTATGGAGGAGGATGGCGCCGGTGAGCTGCTGGATGGGCGCTCCGCCGAAGTGAAGAACCAGATCATGAACATGTTCGCTCCTCTTCTGCCTCCCCCACCACGGATTGTCGATGTCATCCACCCAGCCCCTGTCATGCCAAGTGCACCTGTCGCCGGCGGCTGGTGGGCACCTCAGCAGTTGCAGCTCCAAACACATCCAACACCTGTGGATTCGTGGAAGGTGCTACCGTCGACCCCTTCGCCGACTGCCACGACATGCAGCGACAATCAGTCGAACGTGTTCTGGCAGGATATGTCGATGAGCAACGTTCAGCTGCCGTCGCCAACGCCTTCGTTCAGCCAACCGTACACATCTGCGCCCTCGCAGTATTATAGCTCACCACAGCCCATTGCACCCATTCCAGTATCGAGCTCATACCCTCTACACTGTGGGTCGGACATCGGCTACGGCTATGGCGACTTTGGCATCAGCCATGGAGGCTTCATGACTACTCAGTATGCCACCGCCGTGTGAGCTGCTCCAAAGAGCCTTTTGCGCGATCCGCTCCAGCGGCTGTCGTTGAACGACTGAAATACGTCGGTGTCCTGGCCAGGCCCGACGATCTTTTCCACATCATGGATCCTGTCACTACTCCAGAAGCCTGATGCGCACAGTGCTTCTCGATACGCGACCCACGATTACTTACATTGACGCGATGCAAACGATATCCGATGTTGATCATCACAAAAACACATCGACATCACACCCAACTCCACATTTTCTGGACGGCGCACTAGCAAGAAATTTGGCTTATTGATTTGGATCTTGACACCTTAGCAAGCGAGCGACTCTGTTTTTCTCTGTTCCTTTTGGCGATGACGAGCGATGGGAAACTCAATGCATATTATCTCGGGAGGCCATGCACTTGCGAACAACAAAGACAGGATTTCACAGACCTCGCGGTCGATACAGAGAGAAGCAAAAGACAAAGACGTTATGGGTGGAATGATTGTATGTTTTAGGGATGGATTGTGCATTTTGGGACCTATGGGACTGGGAGGATCACCGTCACTTCATTTTCTACTTCTGCGACGCCCGTACATGCCTGACGACATCTGGAATGCCGAACTATGGACTTTCGATTCTATTTAATGCCTTTTGCGGACGCTGGACGGCAGCCTGGAAACCCATCGTACACTCCGGTCTGGAGATCATCATCTTCGACAGCGGATACGGTGTGGTGTTGAGGGCTTCCTTCTCTCGTCCGCACAACGATGAAAACCATGTTTCCGATACTGGTTATGGGACTCTCCTGGTTTTCAGCCGCTGCGACAGGCACTTTTCCTTTCATGAGCGCCCGAGCATTCGACATGTCTCGGCCTCGACTAATATGACCTCCTGATTCCACAACAACATACGAAGACTTCTTAAAACCCAAGAAACACCGACAGCCCGAGATCCCTGGAGTGCGATTGAATTCGTTACTCGACCAGCGTATTGCCACAGAGCTGCGCTGAGACTCCGAAGCTTGTTTCCGATAGCTAGCCTTGAGGAGGTAGACCTGCTTCGAGTGGTTGTCTTTTGGTGTTTTCTTGAGCGAAGAGTGTTTTTCGATGTTGGAGATGGGTCGCCTTGATTGGTTACGACCTGGATTGTGGAATCATCCTGGATAGTCAGAACCGTAGTGCTCATCCTACTATGTCCAGCTGCACCTGAGTATACTGGCTATACTCTGGAATCTCGCAGGATAGAAGCCTCTGCCTCTGCAGAGACAAGTGGATGCTGGACCGACTTTGGAAGAAGTGGAGGATCTGCGGCTTGATGTCGTGAGGACAGCTCCTGATACTACTTTTCGTAGCACATTTTCACTATTCACTTTTCTGTGAAGCGAATCTCTCGTACCACTCTCCTCTTCTTCATCTTCTGCTGAGCACTTGGCGGTATTGGCACGATACAACACGGTGTACAAAACTGTCGCCTCTGGTCTGGGTCGTGAAATCGTAATTGTGGATTAGGTAATCGCGGTACTTGCTGCGCACACGAAACCAATTCCGTTCTGCTTCTGGGCCTGCTTCCTCCCTCTCTCATATCTGTAAAAGCGCACGTTCTGCTGCGCGCGGCCGGTCATCGAACTGCACTTCGACAGTCTGCTGCACCATGATTTTATCGGTCGCGTTCGTCACGCAGTTCTGCAGACCCTCGACATCCTGATGCGTCACCCACGCCGTCGTCCCGCCATCCGCACGGAACAGCAAGTCTGCGTCGGTCATGCTGTCGCGTATTTGCATCGTGCTTCGCGCGCTGCTGGCACTACTCTTTGTCGAGGATCTGCTCATCAGACTGCTGATGAGGAAAGCACTCGGTCGATGTGATCTTGCGTTTGGTCCGGCTTGAGCGTGGGTCTCGCGGAGCCAGTCTTTGGTGAAGGCCCGGAGGAAGAGATGCATACATGGTATCGTGGCGGCCATGAGAGAGTAGTACATTTCGACGGTGCTGTAGATGGTGGGTTGGACGTAGTCCCAAGTGAAATCGAGTGCGTCCACGGTCTGATCCTCCGGGTCTCCCGATAACATATTGACGACTACCAGGACGCGGAAGATGGTCAAAATACTTGCACTAGGATATGCAGGTTAGTAAGCCACATTCATTGTTCAACAATTTCTGGGAGACTACTGACGGAATGCGAAATGCGAAACCTCCCACGATGGTGAGCTTCGCGGCAAGTCGCAGCTTGAGAGGCCAGACCAAGAATATTGGCAGAGCAAAGAGTACGAATTCGAGAATGATGCTGTATGCGCCCACGAAGATCCAACCGGCTCTTCTCAGTCCCAAGTTCTCGGGCGAGACGGCGGTGCTCGTGATGGCAATGAGTCCCCATATCACGATGAAGACCGTGGTGATCCAGGCTGCGTGGATATGGCGTTTGAATGTCGACAGCCGCAGAATAAGCAACGATACGGCCAGTTTTGAGCAACATAACGCTGTTACTGAAAGAATGTCGCTGGCTTTGATTGTCTGTGTCGATTGACATCAGCTTATGGCAACACCATCTCCATGCACGGCACAACTTACACCTCTCAGCTCCGAGACCATGTCCCAATCCAGATGATACATGTGTAGCCCGAGGCCGCACTGTACTGCTCGAAAGATCGTGCCACTCTCCGCGGTTGCTATCAACTGCATCCAAGGTCAGTACCAATTCAAACCCAACGGGTGCTGCAGGAGAGGATTACGGTTCCTACTATGACAGCGATATCATCCCAACCTGTTAAACTCGCCCAAGGCCATCGGATCTTTAATCGCAAGCCCAAGAAGATCCATGCAGCAACCATCATGAGCGCCGCCGTGATATTGATCTGATGTCCCCGATTCCCATGAGGAAGGTCAGCGACATCAATACTCGTTGAGTTCGACATGGCGCAGGTATACGCGACGCTTCCGTCGCACAAAGACGTCTTCTCCTATCGCAAGTGGTCCAGACCCCAAAGAATGACTTCCTCCAGACGGATGATGCAAATGGTGGACGTTCGGCTTCCCTTCCCAAAGCGGCTGTCTTCTCAATTGCAAACGAGAGTCGATGGCGTCAACATCCTCTCGCGAAAAGAGCAAGGAGAGGCAGCCCGGCAAAAGAGAGAACGCAGAGTAATCACCAGAAACAATCGCTGTCGCGAGTTGTGACAGAGAGAGTATAATAGTCACCACCGAACCACGGCCACGGCCACGCCAACCAACAACCCAAGCCTAAACCCCAGCGAAGGGGCGCAACAACCTTTCTCTCCGTGGCGCACCCTCAGAAACCCCAAAAGACCGAACAAAAGCACACGCACCCAGCGGCTGATTGTACGGGCATTTTGAACCACAGCCAGGCACTCATCACCATCGCCGTTCAAATCCCCAGACGAAATCTCACGCGGAAGTGGAGCAGGAATCTCGAACCTAACCTATGATGGCCGGCGGAAACGAGGTTGGCAGCGCGTTTTTATTAGTGTGAGACAACGCTTTGTTTGATTGCGCCATATTTTATCCGGTCTCGGCGATTCGGCGGACAAGAAACGTGGGCCTCGCGTGAGCAGGGCTGGCGCGAGACACAGGACGTGAACTGATGATCGGCAGGACTGTGCGTGTCGTGTGTCTGAGATATTTGAAGGATGCGAATTGCTTGTGGGAGTGATTAGGGTTTGGTTGTTGTCGTTCCTTTTTGGTCTCCTGAAATGAAGTGCTCTGCTGGGGTGATGGTTGGCTCTGTGGTTTGTGATAAGAGTTATCGGCGGAAGAGAGTGCTTAAGCGACGGCAGTTTGTTGACTAGGGTCGTGAGGTAAATGACTCGTTTTGCTCGGAGTCCGGCGCTTTCGTCGACCGTATGGCTGCTTGGGCGCTACTGGGCTAGTGACGAAGTCATGCAACAGAACACCCAGAGTTCATACTGTCCATCACGCTATTGGCGAGAAGGTGATGGAAAGGCAACCCTAGACAGCGCGATCGCATTCAATGTGACTTGGTCGCTCAAATACTTAGTTGGCAAAAATGCAACAGCATTACACATGGACATCGGCGTCGGACAATTCATCTCTCGGTTTGAGCACGGCCACTGCACTTGGCCCGCGATGCCAAAGAATAGTTGTGGAGATGGAACTTGGCCTATGTGCTCGGCAAGGTGGGCGGGCTAATGACGACCGTAGATTGTCGTCATGTGTGCTCGTGAACTGCATTACCTCACTCTCGCAAACATGGGGAATCCATAAGCTCCGCAGGTGTGCTTGACCAAAAGCGGTACATGCATGATAGCTGAGGTCGCCGCTAGTCGGGTTGGAAATCAAAGCTTAGAAGCAGATGTTTCAGCTTCGTCTTCGAGGACCTCGATAAGACCTCCCACCAGATGGAGACTGCCCGTGGCCAAAATGTCGGTAGTCATATCATTCGCGAGCTCACGCGCTTTATGCACAGCTTCCTCAATGGTGCTGACCACATGCACTTGAGCGTGCGGATCAACCTTATCCCAGCTCTTTGCCAATTCATGTTGAACGCGAAGACTGCTCACATCCTCCTTGTTCGTGTTGATCGATACCAAGTCGGCCTTGTATCCTGCATTTCTGTAGGTCGTGTTCGGGCAGAAGATGGCATGCTTGAAGGGCTGGTTATCTTTGACTGCTGTTGCCAGAGTGTCATGCAGGCGTTGAGCGAGGGACGATGCATCGCGCGTTTGCTGGTTGAAGATGAGTATACGATGGGCATCGCCGGCTGATGTGTTCGCAGTCTTGGAAGCGAACCAGCGTCCGGCGACATCGATGCTCTCGAGTGTATGGCCCCCATCGATGTACCAGGTCACATTTGGCTTGGCGACATCGCGGCGCAAGTCGCAACGGCCACCTAGTCGTGTTTCTTCTAGGCCTTTGACGAATTCTACTGGCAACGCAGCACTTGAATCGTAAGGATTTGGAAGCCCATTGAATCCTAGCCGTGCCAGATGCAATGCTGCAATGGCAATGGCGAGCGAAGCATTCAACTTCTGAAAATGACCCTGCAAACCAAGCTCGATCGAGTCGACTGCGGCATACATGGGCACGACGTAAAGCTCTGTCTTGCGCTCTTTTGCTCGTTCTTGCAGCACTCTCAAGGCGCTCGCTGGCTGCTCGACCGTGAAAGCAGGCACGCCCTGTTTGAAAATTCCAGCTTTGTGCCACGCGATGTCTTCGATCGTGTCTCCGAGCAATGCTTCGTGATCGATGCCTAGACTCGTGACCCCAGTGACTGCAGGCTTGATGAATAGGTTTGTTGTGTCGTACTCGCCGCCGATCCCGCACTCGATGACTGCTGTGCCTACCTGTTGCTGGATGTAGCAATGAAAGGCCATGAGCGTCAAGTAGTGGAAGTATACAGGTTTGCCGTCCAAGCTTCTTGCATCCTGGTCCATTGCATCGGCTTTCGTAGCTTCGAGTCTGTCCCATAACTCCCAGAAACATTCTGCGAACAGCTCTTCGGAAATGGGCTGATTATTGATTTTGATGCGTTCCCGCACAAATCGCAGATGCGGCGAGGTATAGAGTCCTACTGTTGAAGGCACGCGCTCGGCATATATGCTCTTCTTGGACGGCAGATACTGGGCCAATATGGAGGATATGAAGGACGAGGTGGAACCCTTGCCTTTCGTCCCAGCAATGTGGATGGGATTGAGGGTGTCGAGGTCGGTGGGCTAGACCGGTGGTCAGAAGAGCGGTCGCACAGCCTACCTTTCGCTACGTTCAGCGCACCTCATATCCGATGCGCCGCAGCCACGAGAGCATGTCTGGAATGGCTCGCTTATTCCATCCTGGCCCGGCCTTCCTGATGGCCTCGACAATGGCGAAGTTGCTCTGCAGCCCATTCAGCGCCGCCACCGCCGCCTTGTAGTCCCGGCCCGTACTGTGGTGTCTCGTCTGCATCGAGAACATGCGCCGCACGCATGGCCTGCACACCGACATGATGATGTCGTGATGTTCGAGCAGCGGATGTGCCAACCGTCAGTGCTGCGAAAAGCTTCCCCTTCTCGCCCTGGTCGGGATCGCCAAGAAACGCGGGCTGCCACTTCAGCTACGCGCATCGACGCGTCAACTCTACTTCAACTCATCGCCTCCCGTCCATTGCACATTACAACTCCGTTATACACGCCAATACACGCGACCTGGAGTACTCCCGTGGTGGCACATGGCGCGTCAGACTGACATGTCGACACCACGCGCTCCTCCTTCTCTCAAGAAGAGCACTAGCAGTGCTTCGAGCACGGGGAAGGGCAAGCAGCAGAGCATTGCCGGTTTCTTTCAGAAGCGTCCTGTCCCAGCTCCGTCAGCTACCACCCCAGCAAAGCGTTCAGCAGACGCCTCTGTTCCGAAGTCTGTAGAGGTGTCAAGCACCATTGGTCCCGGGTCCTCCCCTCGTACAGCTCCCCGAGCATCCCAGAGCTCGGCCATCGATGGACGCGACAAAGAGAATGGTTCGTCACGCTCCTTGTCATGGGTCGAATATTGACTGACGGGCTGATAGAAACGCCAGGCACCAACTTCTCCAGCCCGTCCCGCAAGGTGAAGAAACAAGTGAATTATGCCGAGTCTGATGACGAGGACGATGAGCCATTCAGACCGCTGTCTGGCAACGGACGTGCTGCGAAACGTCGAAGAATCAGCGTCAAAGATGACGATTCCGATGACGAGTTTGGTCTTGATCCTGCGACGCAAGCCGCGATGATCGAGAGCGACGATGGTATGTCCATTTCATGTTTTTCCCGTGTCTCACTTACCAGACGCGTGCAGTCTTTCTGTTCTCACAGAATGTGATGCCTGCACGGCCGGATGCAAAGACTCCAGCTAAAACCCTCGTAACAGACATGGAAGACTTTGTGGTCGATGACGACCTCGAAGATGACGCACAGCCGAAGAGGCAGAAGAAGAAGGCATCTGTCAAGTCTTCTGCAAAGGCCACATCGGAAAGCTCCTCTAGGAAGCCGTCGCCGCCTACTTTGGCGCTTGAAGAAAGTGAAGAGATTCCAAGTACATCGACTGCAACTCAGTGGACGTACGATCCGGACGCTCCCCCATCCACGGAGCCTCGCAAGCTGCCACCCAAGAAGAAGCCATCAGATGCTTCCAAGAAGCAGAAAGCTCATGTCACAGATCCATCAGAACGCTACACCTGGCTCGCCGAGATTCATGATGCGGATAGGAACCCACCTGATCATCCCGACTACGATCCTCGTACTCTCTACATTCCACCAATGGCCTGGAACAAATTTTCTGCCTTCGAAAAGCAGTACTGGGAGATCAAGCAAAAGTTCTGGGACACCATTGTGTTCTTCAAGAAGGGCAAATTCTATGAGCTGTACGAGAACGACGCGACGGTTGGCCATCAAATGTTCGACCTCAAGCTCACAGACAGGGTCAATATGCGAATGGTTGGCGTCCCGGAGGCAAGCCTGGACCACTGGGCTAACCAATTCGTTGCCAAAGGCTTCAAGATTGCCCGTGTCGATCAGATGGAGAGCAAGCTCGGCAAGGATATGCGAGAGCGGGACGAAAAGAAAGGCTCCAAGAGAGAGGAGAAGATTATTCGCAGAGAGCTTGCCTCCGTGCTCACCGCAGGCACTCTGGTCGAGGGCAGCATGCTCACTGATGATCTGGCTACTTATTGCGCTGCAATCAAGGAGTCAGAAGTCGACGGTCTACCCAGCTTTGGCATTGCTTTTGTCGACACTGCCACTGCACAATTTCAACTTGCCGAGTGGGTCGATGATCTTGACATGACCAGATTCGAAACTTTTGTTGCTCAGATTCGTCCTGGCGAGCTTCTGCTGGAGAAGGGCTGCATTTCCGCAAAAGCCCTCAGAATCCTGAAGAACAATACTTCGCCGACCACCATCTGGAACTACTTGAAGCCCGACAAAGAGTTTTTGACAGCCGACAAGACTCGCATGAAGATCACTGGCGAAGCGTATTTCGACAAGTCGGATGGGGATGATGAAGCAGCCGACAATTGGCCCAAGGTGCTCGGCGAAGCGAAAAGCAAAGATCTTGTGTTCTCTGCGCTCGGTGCGTTGACTTGGTACCTCAGCTTGCTCAAGATTGAACGTGATCTTCTTACATGCGGCAATTTCTCGTGGTACGACCCGATTCGAAAAGCGTCGAGCTTGGTTCTCGATGGTCAAAGCCTGATCAACCTGGAAATCTTTGCCAACACCTTCGATGGCAGCACTGACGGCACATTGTTTACCATGCTGAATCGGTGCATTACGCCCTTCGGCAAGCGCATGTTGCGTCAATGGGTCTGTCATCCTCTAGCAGATGCAAGAAAGATCAACCAGCGTCTCGACGCAGTAGATGCTCTCAATGCTGATGGCACGGTTATGGACCGTTTCACATCTTCGCTGTCCAAGCTCCCTGACCTCGAAAGACTCATTTCCCGTGTCCATGCAGGTCGTTGCAGACCCCAGGACTTTGTCAAGGTTCTCGAAGGCTACGAGCAGATTGAGTACACCATGTCGTTGCTGAAGAAATTCGGGGACGGCGAAGGGCTATTAGGTCAGCTCATATCGTCAATGCCGGACCTTGCGGGTGCTCTCAAGCACTGGGCCGACGCTTTCGATCGGAAGAAGGCAAAAGATGACGGCCTGTTCATTCCACAACCAGGCGTGGAGGAGGATTATGACGAAAGTCAAGAACGCATTGACAACGTTATTGCCCAACTCAACCAGTTGCTCAAGAAGGCACGAAAGGATCTCGATTCTCAGGCCATCAAGTTTACCGACAACGGAAAAGAAATCTACCAGCTGGAAGTCCCGGTCAAAGTCAAGGGCACGATTCCAAGGAACTGGAAACAAATGTCTGCCACCAAACAATGCAAGAGATGGTACTCGCCCGAGCTAGAAGGTCTCGTCCAGGACTTGAAGGAAGCGCAAGAAATGCATGGCCAAGTCACCAAGTCTCTAGCCGCACGCTACTTCGCTCGCTTCGACGAAGATTATGCCATTTGGCTGGCAGCCACGAAGATCATTGCTCAGCTCGACTGTCTGATATCGCTTGCCAAAGCTTCGGGCTCCCTAGGCACGCCGTCCTGTAGGCCAGAGTTTGTGGAAGACGACAATGCTCGAAGTGTGCTCGAGTTCCAGACTCTACGCCACCCATGCATCGAGACTACCACAAACTTCATCCCCAACGACATTGGTCTCGGTGGCGACCAGGCCTCCATCACGCTCCTGACGGGAGCTAACGCAGCAGGCAAATCCACCGTGCTCCGCATGACTTGCGTCGCAGTCATTCTCGCCCAGATTGGATGCTACGTGCCCTGCGAGTCTGCTCGATTAACGCCCGTCGATCGCATCATGTCGCGCCTCGGAGCGCACGACAACATTTTCGCAGGCCAAAGCACCTTCATGGTCGAACTCAGTGAAACCAAGAAAATTCTGTCCGAGGCCACCCCTCGCTCTCTCGTCATCCTCGACGAACTCGGCCGTGGCACAAGCAGCTACGATGGTGTGGCCGTCGCCCAAGCTGTTCTGCATCACGTCGCCACACATGTTGGTTCCCTCGGCTATTTCGCGACGCACTACCATTCTCTCGCTGCAGAGTTCGGCCAGCATCCCGAAGTCGCGGCCAAGCGCATGGCGGTCAAGGTCGACGATGACATTCGAGATGTCACCTTCTTGTATCAGCTCGAGGACGGCGTGGCGGAGGGGAGCTATGGAATGCACTGTGCTGCCATGTGTGGCATCCCAGCGAAAGTCATCGACCGTGCCGAAGAGGCGGCCCAGAATTGGGAGCATACGGGCCGGATCAAGGAAAGTTTGGAGAAGGCTCAAGGCAGTGACTGGATGCCTTTGGGGCTGTTGAGTGATGTCAGCTGGATGTTGAGGGATCGGGATGAGGAGCACGAGGGGATTAGTGAGAGGAGTTTGGAGGTGTTGAGGAAGGCTATTGCGGCATTGTGAGCAGAGACGAATGGATGGAAGGTTGCTTGGAGAGTTTGCTTGTACAACTATAAATGCGGCTCTGGTGGCTGGCGTCGGCTTGTGTTATCGCTTTTCGGGAGGTGCGTGAAGGGTCACTCCAATGTGTACAGTACAGCTAGATCGTACATTTACCAGACAAACATTCATGTCTGCTACATCGGTCCCGTCCTACCTTCGTCCTGGCACGCTTTTTGAGCGGAACTTCGCCATCCCCTCGATTCTTTTATGCTCTTGTCCCTTTACCTCTCACCATTCAACCTTCTCTCCTGCACCTCCGTCAAAGCCTTCGATCCACTGACGTACGCCACCACACCCAATACTGCCGCAGCACTCAACGTCGGCCCTAACTTCCACGCACTGTAATACAGGAAAAAAACTCCTTCTAATCCAAACACACTGCCCAGAAACAACCCGTGCGCGATCGGTGCCGTGCTGAACGCTTTCCCCGCGTGGCTGATGTTTCCGCCCAGCGCCAGCCAGACGCCCAGGAGGACGGGGAGGGTGGCGACGATGGCGAGGGTGAAGAAGAGTGAGATGACGGTCGGAGGGGATTTCGGGTCGGATTTGAAAATGTGGTGGATTTCGGGTTTGGCGGTGTAGCGTTCGGGTTGTGGGGCGGTCGAGGATGCGGTGGCGTCGGGTTCGATGGTGAGGTGGAAGGCGGTGCTGCGGAGGGGGGTGGAGGAGCCGAAGGAGGCGAGGGTTATGGTTGCCAGGAGAGGGGTCGTGGAGTGGACGAGTTGGTGGGGGATGTCTTTTTGGGACTGGTGGTTTGAGGTTAGCCGGGATGGTGGATGCGTTTGGTATGGGAGGCTTACGATGTCGAGTTTGGCTTTGCCGTTGTCTTTGATGGAGAATGCGAAGGATTCTTCGAGGCCGGTGGTCTCTTGGTGCAGGGTGAGGAAGGCTTGATGTGGTCGTTTCCCGGTCTTGCCTTCTTGCGCTGTGAGGAGGAGTTTGAGTGATGCTGCAGCTGGCAGGACGATTGGAGCCGCGATGGGAGCATTTGGCGAGAATCTGGACGGAGTGCGGTCAGAGGTGACTTGTGTTGACCTGCTCTCAGTAGAGGGACATACTTGTGCTTCACAGCTTCGGAGCCCTTGGCTGCCACGGACAACGTCGCATCATCGAATGTCCACGAACTCGCTGCTGATGCAACAGACGACAGGGCTACGGCGACCACGCCAATTGTGTTAAGGAACCTCATGGTGCTTGCACGAATGTTGGACGACGTCAATGGAACTATTCACAGCCAATGCTACAGCTGCCAGCTTTCCCTATGAGCACTGAGGGTCAACGTCAGCTTGGCATGCACGGGGACGGCGGCCTGAATGCGCGATTGAGCTTTTGCATGACCCTGACGTTTTCCAAACACGAACGACGGACAAGTTCGCCTTCGACCATGAGATTGTCCCCATAATACGAAGGCTGCGTAGCCTTTACATCAGAGAGACATGGCACAAGAGCATCACGGCTATGCACAAGCGCCATCTTCGGCCTTCGATACCTGACGCCTCGATGCTGGTTCAAATTTAGATTAAGACGGCCGCAACATGGACTATCAGGAAGCGTCTGAGGAGCAGTCGATCGCCTACCCAAAGACTGTTCTTGCACATTGATGAGGCACGGGAAATCGATATGAATGTAGCGACGGAGATGGATGCTGGAAAGATCAACTGACGCGATTCCACATTCAGGTCGCCGTCATCCGATCTAACCATTCGTAGAAGAAGCGGGTCCACTCGTCGGTTTCGGAGGAGCAAACAGGAGCAGAACGATGCGAAGCAGCTGCGACGTGAATTTCGAAGTTTACAATGTAGAATGATGCATCGACATAGTTCGATAGCAACTCGTTAGCACACGTAATTACAGAAATCGTCGCGGGTTGACCCACACCGCGAATGTGAAATGCAGTATACTCCGACGGAACCATTGTCATGTTTGTCCTCAACATGAGGCCGCAGGACGAAATCTCATGAATAGCACGTGTGTTCAAAACTGGCACACGGCCTTCATCTGGTGTACAAAATCGTCACGAGGATCTTCTGGGGAACTTGAGTGGAGCATGTGAGGGAGGTGAACGCATGCACATAAAAGACATCACGTGGGCGCTAGCGCAGACTAGCGTTTTGACACCTCCATTCCCGTTATTTGCCTCAGGGCTTTGCGAGGTGGTTCCCTTCACGACACTCCATCTGGCGACTTCCATCCACTTTCGTCAAGCCATCGAAGTCTGCCTTCAATAAGACTCAAGCACGGAACATATCAAGAACGAGTAGTCACACATCGACGCTCGTCGCCTAGGATGGCGGAGCGCGCTTCCAAAGCAAGAGCGCGACGTGCGAATTCCAGCGGCCTCGAGTCACCAGATCCACTGTCAAGCCCTGCCATCAGCGATTCAAACAATCGAGCATTTGGTCCTCCGAAGAAGAAGACCAAACTGACGATGAAGGGGCCGAAACCACCAGTACCTATCAAGACAATGCCCAAGAGGGAGCGGAACCCTCCTAGCAAATATCAACAAGACGCCATGCCGCCACCTTCCAAATATAAAAAACGTCGCTCATCAACTGCGCCGTCACCCGGGGTCTCTTCTCCATCATCCGCCCCCGCACCATCCGCTGGGGATGAGGACGAGTCTCGGGAAGAGTCTCCATTCAATGATGTCCCGGAAACGTCAATTGCGGAGGACTACGGTGACTTCGCGTCTTTCTACATTACAGGTGCCGATGAACCAGACGAGGCGACAAAGCCCATCAAATCGGCAAAGACTGCAAAAGTGGCACTCAACGGCGAAAAGCGCAAGCGTGCTTCGACTTCCATCAAGGAACCGTCCCAAACTGATACACCGAAGCAGGTAGGAAGACCCAAGAAAGGCACGAAGCCACCGTCATTGCGACGATCGAGTTCAAGCGGGAAGGCCATCGCACCCGCGACCGTTCCTTCCCAAGATGTGCCAGATGCCCAACAGCCAATGCCAATGCCCATGCCAGGGTCACAGCCTCCGCAATTCCCTCCCCAAGGTCCCGTTCCACCGCAACACCAGCTTCGTCAGCCAGCTAGACCATTGCCTGCGCCTCCTCATGGCCCACCCGCATACCCACCGCAGGGTCGCCCGCCTCCTGGTCACACGCACCAGCGACCGCCAGCAGCATCGCAGCGCGCACCACCTCCGCCTCCGCCACCAGCTCCTGTTATACGCTTCATCGAAGTACCCTTTGATCCAAAGCCTACAGAGCCTGATACCGTCGCGATCATGAAAGATAAACTCCAGTCACTGTCCGCGACTCTCACACAGTTCGGCGGTGTTCCCGCTGTAGCGGTCACTCCGCCACCATACCCAAAATCTGCTGCGAAGCCGCCGGCGCCCAAGACAAAAGACAAGCCTAAGGTGAAATTCGATGCTGGAGACAAAGCGGATCAAGTGGACACTTTCTTGGGCCTTTTCGATGGTGATGACGACGATGATGAGTCTGCAGAATCCGAGGGCTCCGCAATGCCAATCGTCATCGATGAACCCGAAGCCAAAGACTTCAACTACGTTCTTCCACACCACGGCACTGCAGACTCTCCTTTAGTGTTTGGTATCCAATTCATCCAGAATGCTCTCAAGTCGTGGGCACAACAGCGCATGACCCATCAAATCATGGCGCAGTGGAACGATGAACAATCTCGCGGCTTTTTTCTGCCTCAGCATAACAGAGGTCGAGGCCGGCCGAAGAAGTACGACGCACCACCCGGCGGTCCGCCACCCGTGATCGAGATGAATCTGGTTGATACACCAGAAGGTCTTGCTATCAAAAAGTTCCAGCTCGTTCTCGACTCGGGCTGCCTGCAGGTTAACACGCTCCTACCGGTTGAGCTTGCTCGTGCCTTACGTCTTCTGTACATGCAGATCGACAATCTCATCAACCAGGGTCGCACGGATGAGAAGGCTCCTTGGTACTGTATGTCGTATGGTGCTCAGTTTGCTGCACACCAAGCACGCCTCCACCATTTTAAAGAGACCGAAGCTCGGTTACGTCAAGAGGCTGCGCTGCTGCATCAACAACATCACCAGCAGGTCATGGCACAGATGGGTCTCAACCCACAAACGACGCCGATGACTGCAGAAGAAGCTCAGCACCATCATGCGATGGAGTTGGAGCGCCGTCGCAATGCCCAGCATGCACAGCAACAGCCCTACATATCTGATCAGCATCTGAATCCGTTACTTTTGGGATCAAATCCCCTGACGCCGCGGCTGAATGGTCCATCGCCTTCGCCCGCCCCAGGGCAACAGGGTTCACCAGTAAGCACTAGCATTTCAATGCAGCCAGAAGACGGAGCTTCACTCGATTCCAATGGTGTGCTGCAGAAGAATCCTCTTAACAAGGTCCAAATGTACTTGCCAGGCCTCCTCTCTCGCTCAGGAAGCACCATGAGACTGTCATTTCCACCAAAGACCGCAGAAGCGTTGGAAACTTTCGGTCCAGGTTCTTTCCCTCACCAGGGCCCACCACCTCAGCAAATCCCCAACCGTGGTCCCATGATGGACGTGCCTCGTCCTCAGAGCAGCGCTCCCACTTTCCAGACTCCGATCAGCGACACGGCGAAGTCCAACGCGGTGCGTAGCCCAAGTGCTAGCAACACGAGGGAAGATGCCATTGATCTCA
Organism: Cercospora canescens BHU; assembly: GCA_000347735.1. Classification (NCBI taxonomy): domain Eukaryota; kingdom Fungi; phylum Ascomycota; class Dothideomycetes; order Mycosphaerellales; family Mycosphaerellaceae; genus Cercospora; species Cercospora canescens. Next base: position 2,172 of record ANSM01004686.1, on the reverse strand, counting down.
CCTCTTCGGACGGCCCTCAGCCCGAAAAGGCGAGTACTCGTCCTGCTACGAGCAACGGGCACGTCAGCGCTTTTGTTCCGATCAATCAGGCGAATCCCCCGGTCGCTAGCCCGCCTGCTCGTCGCAAGTCCGTCCCTACGGAGAAACCGCGGGATATGACTCGAGTCCCTGCTGGTGCTGCCGTTTCACATCCTTCTTCTTCTCGCAGTCCAGGCACTTCGGCTATTGTCAAAGGCAGTTTGAAGCGGAAGAACCGTGGTTCGGCTGGTAGTTTCCCGCATCCGGGTGCTGTCGTGGTTGACGAATAGTGGTGGCTCAACCACTCTACAGCATGAATCCGCTTGAAAAATGAACGCATCATCCTTGTACTTCTTCAGCCGTGGACGATTTCACTTTGGGCAAGCACATCGAGCGCAGATCTCTTCCTCTCTGTCTCTCGAACTTGCTGTGTTATGTTCTTTCTTCCTCCCTCTTCTTTCCTTCCATTTCATTTCTGAAGTATGGAGTCCGCACGAGCCAAGGTCTGAAGGGAAGGCTTGTGAGGTCGATGGGGAACGTTCTTGGAAGAACGGGTGGAGCGAAGGAATGGCACCTGGTGTTGAAACAGAAAAGACGCATAATTGAAGAACAGGGAAAAGTTTTTCGAAGGGCATGTCGAGAAAGTGCTTCTGATGCCTGCCTGTCGCATAGAGCTTCACTTTTCTCCTCCTCTTCCACTTCTGGTAAGATGTAATTCGAATCAAACCTTTTTGCTGAGTATGAACTCTCTCTGATTTTTAATCTACATGTCTTGTTCTTTGTTCTGAGACGTCTTCTTCTCATGCATGACTTTGAACATCTTTGCCGATCGTCGTACAAGCTCGTCAGTGCTCTAATTGAAAGAAAAAAAATTGAAGAGCATTCCAGACTTCACCAAGAAATCTTCTGCGTCGCATGAAAGATTTTCCAATACGATTTTTCTTTTCCCCGTCTACTCATACACTAAAGCCACGTGCGGATCTTCACTTAATTCACCATGGCCTCCACACTGCCGATCGGACGACTCGCAAACGCCACACAGCCCTCGGCGACGCCCTTCCTCGTCTGCTCACTACTCACCTTCTCGCCTCCCAGATACCCTAGCCAGATCAATTTTCCAATCCTCTCGTCTTCCACTTTCCCCAGATGCTGCACTTCTTTCTCCTTGCCTTGCGCACCGGGTTTTTCTTGAAACCAGACATCCAGCGCGCCGTTCTTGTTCCGCGAGAGGATCATCACGCTCCCTTTGGGGGCTTTGCCGCCGGTGAAGATGTTTTTGAAGTCGTTGACGGCTTGGCCGAAGGCTTCGTGGTCGTATTCGGTTTCGGCGCCGCGGGAGAGGGCTTTGAATTCGCGGATGCGGTTGGAGATTCCGGTGATCCAGCCGTCGCGGAGGTGGCCGAAGTCGGTGTTTCGTGTTGGGGCGATGCGCCAGGCGGTTTTGATGCCGGGGACTTGGAGGAGGTCGGTCCAGATTTCGCGGCTGGAGGAGGGGTCTTGGAGACGTTGGCGGAGTTGGTCTTTTTCGGAGGGGATGAGGGTCGAGGCGGTTTCGTTGACGTCTTTGATCAGGCGTTGTTGCAGGGTGGCGATGTCTTGTGTGCGGATGTACAGACCAGCGACGTAGACTTGGATGCTGAGGAAGGAGACCGTGCGGATACCGAGGCCTATGAGGGTGTATTGTTCTTGGTTGGAGATGTTGCCTAGATTGGCGCCTGCGTTGGGTTGGGAGATATCAATGTTACCGAGGGGATCAGACTGGGGCTTGGATTCTTGATTTGTGGGGAGGTAAATGGTGCGAGGAAAGTGAGGGACACTAGATGTGCCAGTCTCGACGAGTTCAATCTCCTCTCCCTGTCCTTGGGCTACGATTCTCTTGCCTTCACCTGCTCCGATAATGGTCACGCTCTTGCCTTGGAAGGTCTGGTCGGACTTGTCGCCCGAGTCTAGCTGGTGGCCCCTCTTCTTCTGCTCTGCCGAGTCCATCTGTTCGAGGTCCAGATTAGACAAGGTGATGGTTAGGCCGGCCAAGGTCAACAGCAGACCCATGCCTGCGAATCGCATCCGGCGCAAGTGATACTGCCGCCTCTCCTCCTCGGCCAAATACTGATCGCGAGCGCTCAACTGAGGCCGCAGCCCGGCATCCAGCTCCAC
>ANSM01004678.1:0-15834 GCA_000347735.1 Cercospora canescens BHU | reverse complement strand
ACAACGCCTCCGGAAGGAAGTTTAATAGCACTATACACGGACAACGCACGGATATAATTCTTGTAGTAGATAGATTATTAGATTATTTGGATTCCTTTACCTATTTAAGCATGCCGGACGACCTTGGCGTTGAGTGGATTATAATCCATCATTAATCCATGTTGCAAAGTAAACAGCATGGATTGTTGATGGATTATGATAATCCATCAGCGATAATCCACTCAATAATCCATGAAGTAAACAGGGCCTAAGCTACTCTCGCCAAGACCTTGTCACATGCTCATGCCCGCTCGCTGCTGTTCCCGCTCATGTCCCCATGTATGTACATGATGCTTTGGGGGGAATTCTTAAATGATGAAAATACTACATTAATCTCCGGCCTGCTAACGTAAATGCTAGATACGTCGCGGTTGTGAAGAATAAGACATCGCCGGCGATCTGTAACTTCATGGAACACGTAAGTTGGTTAGCGGCGTGGGACAGCCGAGGTCAGACTGACTTCACGTCGTGCGTGTCATCGCATGGCCGTGTGATGAGACGTAGTTTTTCAGACGTTCCTTGGTCGTTGAAAGCTGATCGTATCTTCCATCCTTTTGCCTCGAGCTCTTTGAGTCTGTCCGGAGAGACAGAGATTTGTGGCTTGTTCGTGTGGATTTATTTGACTGCTGCTGCTTCTCTTAGATTCGTTGTGCGGTAGGCAATACTGCGAAGAAGAAGAAATGGAGACGACGAAATCTGGCCGCATGCTCTTCGAAGTTCCCATCGATACGGGCGATGCGGAAACAAATGGAAACATCGTCTGCACGCAACCGGCGTCCAGAGTCTACTTTTTGACTTTTTCGAGTGGGCAGGATAATCGGCTGAGGAGTGTAAGTAGACTCGTCCCACATGATTGCACATTACTTACATGACAATCTATTCTATATACGTATAGGCCTTCTGCACCTCCCTCATCCTCGCCCTCGACATCATCGAACACCGCTATCCCCCCGGTGTGCTCATCACCACCTCCGCAACCCCCAAATTCTACTCCAACGGCATGGACATCGAACACGCCGTCTCCACCCCGGGCTACTTCGAATCTTGCCTCTACCCCATGTGGCGCCGCGTCCTGACATTCCCGATGCCCACCGTAGCTCTCATCCCCGGGCACGCCTTCGCTGGAGGTTTCATCCTCGCGCTCATGCACGATTATCGCGTCATGAACCCTGCGAAGGGCTGGTTGTGCATGAATGAGATTCAGCTTGGTGGGGCGTTGAGGGCGCAGATGATGGCGGTGTTTCGGACTAAGGTCAGCGATGCGGTGGTGCAGAGGAGGATTATTTTGGAGGCGCATCGGTTTACGGCGCAGGAGGCGTTGGAGGAGAGGTTGGTGGATCGGTTGGGAGGGTTTGATGTGGTTATGGGGTTGGTGGGGGAGGTGGGGTTGGTGAAGAATGCGCAGGTGGGTGCGACGGGGTGGAGTGTCTATGCGGAGTTGAAGAGGGAGTTGTGGAGGGATGTTGTCGAGGATTTGGTGGATTGGAGGAGGGATGGAGTGGGGAGTGGGGCTTTGGGGAGGGAGATGGAGAGAGAGAAGGAGGAAGGGAGGAGGAGAGTGGAGATTTGGGAGAGGGGAAGTGGGAAGTCGAAGTTGTGAATGTCGAAAGTCAAAGTGAGGAGATCGTGTCATCTTCGCTATGGTTCTTGTTTGTCCGAAGCTCGATCATTGCTTCCACTTGAGCACAACAGCAAGCGTGAAACTGCAAACAGGCAGTCCCACAAGCAGGTGTCTCCCATCATGTAGCATCGCCGTGACTGCTACTGCTGATGTTGCTTCTCCCTTTCCCTTCTGCTGTCTGCTGTTGACCAAGACCTAACAGATAGACAAATCATCGCAATAAGCTGCATTTCAATCTTTATCCTATGAAGACAAGCCTGACTCTATCAGGTTCATAGCAACATTCTCTGCTTCGTACCTTAAAAATGGCTGAGTGTCCAGCAACGCCGGAAGATGCTCCAGGGCTGATAGAAACTGTGAAATGGTATTTCCCCAGCAATCACATATGCAAATCACGCACTAATGATCATAGTCTACACGACAGCAGCCTCTACTCCGACTTCACGATCCGATGCGGCGAAGGAACATTCAAAGTCCACAGATTGGTTCTTCACGCCCAGTCTATGTACTTCAAAAGGCTTTTCGGTAACGCAGATGTATGCGTCCGCAATGAAAGACACTCAGTCACTCTGACTGACATGTGCTATAACAGGGCGTCATCGAAGTTCATATCAGCGAGGACCCGCGTATCTTTTCCGTCCTGGTCCGGCACATATATCAATTCCACTTTGAGTGCACTCCACCCAACGACATGGCTTTGCCAGTATATTGCGTCAAGGTCTTCGCCATGGCTGAAAAGTACGAGCTTCTTTCTTTGCGCGATACTGCAGCCAGTCGTTTCCAACAGACCTGCGCTTTAGTGGACGGTGATTTGGCCATTACTCCAAAGGCATTCGTTGAAGTTCTCTATGTGATTGACCAGGAGGGAGGGGCGAAAGAAGGAAAGTTGTGGGCTTTTGCTATTGAGATCATCCAGGACAATGTCGACGTCTTGCTCAGCGATGAGGAGGCAGGCTTCATCAAAGTTTGTCAGGATTTGCCGGGTATGAATGCTATGTTGCTGGCGAAGTTGACTCCTCGGAAGCGGCGCCGTCAGTCATAGACTGGAGGTGCACGTAACAGCAAAGGTACATTCTTTCATGGGGGATTTGTCTGGATTTCATACGTTCATGTCATTCGTGGCCCTAGCTCGTCTTGATCTGCGGGGGTAGGTTCGACAATCAGAGAGTTCATGTTGACGTAGTTCCTGATAATTCCGCAGCAGGCCACGAAATGATGGGCGAATCATGTTGCCTCGCTTCCGGTGGATCTTTAACGTGACTGTAATACTTCGCGCCTCGCTCTTCCAGAATTTTACAGTACTCTTCCATGGTGCTGCATCGCTCTAGGGCTGCACTGACGCCATCCACAGCTTGCAGCCAGTCAAGGGCAAAGTCGTCGTTGATCGGCTTCGGCGGTAATGGAAGGACCCACACGGGATCTTGAGATCGATCGGTGGTTGAGGAGGCTTCGTCTTCTTTCTTCGGCCATCCAAAGAAATGCGTTGGCGTTCGATCGTCCCAAGCCTGGCCACAGTTGCCCTCGATCGACACGGGGGTTCCCAAGCTGCTGTCGACAATCACCCCTCCACAACGCAGAGTCTTGAGGCATAGATCCTGGATCTTGTCAAATTGCCTCGATGGCACGCGCAGACGATCATCTTGCGGCATTTGAGCTTGCCAATTCAGGAAGCAGTATTCTACTATGGCGAGACTATGAGTCTCCAAGTAGATAAACGTCGAGGTCGCACGAGGCTCGTCATTGCGCCTCGTGTTCGCGAAGATGTTGAACTGGTACACATCGCGCTGCCAGATAGCACGGTCCAAACGTGTGGAAGACTCGTACGCGTGCATTTTGGATGCGGCGAAGTATGGTGGAAAGCTCGCATTGATTGAGATGTCTTAGGCAGCGGTGTAGGAAGATGTTGAGCCCAGGCAACTGAAATGAGTATGGCTGACGCACTGCTACAGGCTGGAACCAATTGGCGCATCGGGCCACGTCTCGCGTACTGAGAATCCTACTGAGGTCTGTAATGTTCATGCAGCGGCGCGGGATCGTGGAGATCGAGTTCGTGGTCTGCGGCACAGCTCGAACTCTGTCTCTTCTTGGCATTGTGACCCAAGTCAATTCACGACGAGGGCCTCTTCCGAGGCGATCAGCAACATCGGAAGTTCTTGTATGAATTAGATCCGGCTTGCGGTGTTGTGCTCCCTTGTCAAGCTGTTGGGTGAGTAGTGTCCACGGCCACATGCGCACCTAATTTGAAGTCTGGTGACAGAAGTGAGCTTATGTTACAAACGTCTATTCGTGCAGCTAGCATGTGTTCCAGGACATGCATCCAATGATACAACTCATCCAGCGATGTGCCTTCAGCATCTGGCTGAAAGCTTCACCAAGGCGTGGTTCACAGTGTCATGAAGCGGAAGATTGTGTGTGCCACTACCGTCTTCTACACACCGGTAGCACCTGGGGCCTTCTCGTCCTTTCGCAAACTGATCAACAACTCCCTCATCTTCGCCTTTTGGCTACCAGCAGCTCCTCCCGCTGAGCCCTTCCCGCTCAAGTCGACCAACTTTGCGATTCGCTCCCAGCTGGTGCCACCTGCAGTAGTGTCTTCTCTCGACTTCAAGAACTCTTCCGCTTCTTTCCGTGTCTGTGCAATTTGCTTGTCTTTCCGGTTGTTATATTGCTCGTAGAAGTCATCAATGGCTTCTTGCGCAGCCTTGATGGTCTCGGCCTTCTTCGCTGCGCTGACTTCGTCGCGATGCTGGATCTGCAGGTCACGTCGCTCGCGCCATTCTCGGACGACATCTGGCTCGGCCTCGTATTCCTCCGGTCGTGGTGCTTGGAAAGGGGCGGCTGAGCCTGTGATGGTGCCTCCAGGTGTGACTTGCTCGTTTTGTGTGTTGACCGAGGGGAATGAGCTCTCAAAATCGCCCATCATGTCATCGTTGCCGGCGGAGAGTCCATTCGCGCCTGATGCTCCACCTCCGCCTAGCAGATCATCGTCATCGTCCGCATCGGCGACGGTTGCGGTGTTGTCTGCGGAGGATGTGAACAGCTCGGCATCTTCACCAAGGGCTGCGCGTTCGCGGGCGAGGAAGTCGGAGGGCTCGTCGATGTCGTCGAGAGCGGTCGCGCCGGTGGCTTCTGTTTTGCCTGCGCAGGAGCGTTAGTTGGCACATCGTGGAGCGTCCAAGGAGATGAAGTACCCTCGTCAAACTCCTCCAATGAAGGAAAGCGGTCCGCCATGGTTGTGATTGTCTCCTCTCTGGCTGTATTGGATCACAATGTGTTGCGCTCTCGGTGGGGTAGGAAGACGTTGGTGGGTGAAGGCGATGTTTGCTTGCTGCAACTTGTTGGTTCAATAGACACGCAGTCGCAGTCGCAGCTGCTGCCAATGAACGTGGATCCAAAGCCCCGGGATGTCGGCCCGCTACGGGTAGAGCCGAGCGAGCTGCGGTTTCAAGGTCCAGCTCGTGCAAGTCCAACCGTGTTCTTCTGCTTCTTTCTCAAGCACAACACCTGGTCGTCGTGAGCGCGTAGACAATCAGAGCTTCCGCTCACATCACAGCAACAGTGAGGCGGACAACATGGCCTACAACGATGATTCCGTCAAAGCAAAACTCACGTCTCTCAATGAATCGCAAGATAGCATCGTGACTGTCGCGCAATGGATCATGTTTCATCGTCGTCACGCTGCGCAGACGGCGAAACTGTGGGTGAACAATCTGCAGGAGTCACCCAGTGCGAACAGAAGGCTCAATCTGCTTTACCTCGCCAATGAAGTCGTGCAGCAATCTCGCGCGAGGGGAAAGTTGGACTTCAAGACCGCATTCGAGCCTCTGATTGCAGACGCGACAGCAAGCGCGTACAAAGGCGCAAATCCGGACGTGCAAGGAAAGATTCGCAGGGTCGTTGAAGTATGGCGGCAGAGAAACATCTTCGAGGTGCCCATACAACAGAGTGTGGAGAAGAAGCTGGATGAACTGGACAGGGCTAAGGGCTCAAGCAGGTTGGGTGGAGGAGGTGGGAGGTTGGGCGGCAGCCTATTCGGTGGAGGAAGCGGCGGTGTTGCGCCCGAGCTGGAGGCCATCAACAAGACACAAGCGGCATTGACCAAAGCAGAGACGGCCAGCAAGGCCCCGGTCACGGCTGCCAACGCCAAATACGCAGAAACGACAGATCCCGCAACAGTCGTGCCAAGCGCGCCTGTACGAGCAGCGAAATTGAGGGGCCTGGTCAAGGACTTGATGGCGGCGCAGAATGCAGTTGAAGCCAGCATGAATTCTCGAAGGGAGCTCCTAGATGGGCTGGAGAAGCTCATTGCGACCAACCGTTCTCAGCTTGCGCAGGAGGAAGCCACATCACGCGAGCTCGGAACGAAGATTGACAGCATGGAAGCGGTCATTAGAGACGTCGAGGACAGCATCATGCGTGGAGTGGAGCCATTGCCGTTGAACGGGAATGGGAACGGCATCGAGCCAGAGCGGCCCGAGACTGAAGGCTTCACTCCTCCGCCTCCCGAAATAGAGTCCTTTACGCCGCCCTCTGAACCAAATGATGCCGATCAGACCGAGATGGCACCTCTGGAGGCTCCGTTCAGCAACCCCACGGGAGCAGATCCAGTCGAAGAACACCCTCCAAACCTGAATGAGCCTCCGCCAGCATTTTTTCAGCAACCCGCTGCGTCGGCAGTTGACGATGCGGCAACTCAAGCTCAAGCATTTCTTGCGAGCTTGACCTCTCTTCAAGGTACGATCAGAGCCTCTTCCGGAGAGGTTTCGTCGGATGGTAATCCAGGTGACCCGAGACTCAAGCGGCGGAAAATGAGCCATCGGCCAAGTGGTGACGCGGATGACGAGATCTTTGGCCAAGACGTGGGTGGAGTCGATGAAGATGGCATCGCCGCAATGCTGGGGCAGTAGCAATTTTCTCGCGCCATGAACTATCAACGCACGTTCCATTTTGGCTAGTAGCAACAGTGGGATGGCACGTGGCTCCTGGTCGAGCTTGTACCAACAGCCGATGGCACGATGTAGCTTCTACACAGTATCCAATTCATCAGCATAATTCGCATAGCTGTATACCTTTGAAGTTTGGTTTCCATATCCACTGAAGTGCAGAGTGGAATAAGCTTTCGGCATGTGGGCTTGTGGCACGCGCGACCTCGGAATCCAGCTGCACCTCCGGGAAAGCGGCCACTCCTCCATCGACCCATTGCTTCGGGCACTTTCGCAGCTATTAACCGCTCAGCTCTCACGTTTTGTACTCCCGTACCTTGCATCGCCCTTGGTCTGGAGCGTGTCACCGCCGAACTCGCGACTGTCCATTGCCCAGGGTGTACAAGCCGCCACACCTGGCCAGCGCGGCCAATCTCGACAGAACTCGTCATAGACCACGACTATGTCGCTTTCCCGCCGAGCTCAACGATAACGCCTACCACCTTCCACCGCAATCCCTCCTCCGAGTGACGGACCAACGCCATGGCCATGCGCGGGCCCCAAATCGCGTGTCGCGCCTGGGACAGTCTGGGAACCGGCGCCCTGTTCACGCATAGAATACGAAGCGAAGTTGCCAATCGAGCACTTCAACCCCGGACGACCACATTCGCCTTCCACAGGACGAGCATAGCACAGCAGTTGCGATGTCTGTCTACACAACGTAGCATACACCCTCACAGGCCGGCAACGACGTCCTTGACGCAATACACTGCCCGAATTCACCCAGCACGATCATTACGAACGTCGTCTCCTCAGAGTGAATCTTTGAACGTCGTGCAGCATGGTAACAAAGAGACAGCATACAAAAATACCATCAATAAAAAGAGCAGCGACCCTACTGAAGTTGAGGAAGAAGACGAGTCGGTGACGTTCAAGAAATCTGAAAAAGCTGCACAGGCATCCCAAATTAACCTCAGCGCCAAATTGTCGAGTTACGGCAAAGATGGCGAGGGGAAGACTGGTGGTTCGCGTGGCGAAGTGTGGCGATTGCTCAGGATTGCCAAACCAGAAGTCAAGTCGTTAAGCATCGCATTCGTCCTGCTCTTGATCAGCAGCTGCGTCACTATGGCCGTGCCCTTCAGTATTGGCAAGATCTTGGATTCGGCGACACAGGAAGAGGGCATTGTGTTTGGACTCAAGCTGGAATATTTCGTTGGTGCCATGGCCGCGATTCTGATGACTGGTGCTGCGGCGAACTACGGTCGTATTGTGATCTTACGTGTCGTCGGCGAGCGCGTTGTTACGAAACTGCGAAGTTCGCTTTTCCGCCGCACGTTTGTGCAGAATGCCGAGTTTTTCGACGCCAATCGTGTGGGAGACTTGATCAGCAGATTGGGCAGTGATACGATTATTGTGGGCAAGTCGATCACGCAGAACGTCTCGGATGGTTTGCGATCGATTGTTTCCGCAACGGCGGCGCTTACCATGATGGCTTATATGAGTGTAAAGTTGATGGGCGTGCTTGCCATTGCGTTCCCCCCTGTTGCGGTCGGGGCCTTCTTGTACGGACGAGCGATTCGAAATCTGTCACGAAGGATACAAAAGAATTTGGGAACATTAACCAAGATTGCCGAGGAGCGACTAGGCAACGTCCGGACCAGTCAGGCCTTTGCTGGCGAGCTGCAGGAAGTCAATCGTTACAATACCCAAGTGCGGAAGATCTTCAGCCTGGGAAGGAAAGAAGCGTTCATTTCAGCGGCATTCTTCTCGGCTTCTGGATTCATGGGCAATGCTACTTTCCTGGCGCTCTTGTACATCGGCAGTGGCATGGTGAGGCAAGGTGCAATGAGCGTGGGCGATCTGACGACTTTCTTGATGTACACTGGATACGCAGGAAGCAGTGTTTTTGGCCTGTCGAGCTTTTATTCCGAGTTGATGAAGGGTGTGGGAGCGGCGAGTCGACTTTTTGAGCTCCAAGACCGTGAACCTACGATCAGCCCAACGAAAGGTGACATGGTGCGCAGCGCTCGCGGTATGATCGAGTTTAAGGACGTGGCGTTCGCATATCCGACCCGACCGGCCGTGACCATTTTCGATGGCCTGAACTTCCAGATCCCACAAGGAAGCAACGTCGCCATTGTCGCGCCATCAGGAGCTGGAAAGTCGACTGTCGCCAGCTTGATCATGCGTTTCTATTCGCCTACAAGGGGAACGATCACCATTGGTGGCAGAGACATCAACTCATTGAACGCCAAACAGCTGCGCCGCAAGATTGGATACGTTGGACAGGAGCCGGTCCTCTTCTCCGGAACCATCGCGGAGAATATCGCATACGGCAGGCCGTTGGCTTCAAGGGCTGAAATTGTTGCTGCTGCGCGTCAAGCCAATTGCAACTTTATCAGCGACTTTGTGAGTGTTACAGATCTTATTTTACAGAGTCGTGCTGACTGTAATATGTAGCCCGATGGCCTTGAAACGTTCTGCGGTGCGCGAGGCACCCAACTCTCCGGTGGCCAAAAACAGCGCATTGCCATCGCTCGTGCTTTATTGAAGAAGCCTGATATCCTGATCTTGGATGAGGCCACCTCGGCTCTGGATGCTGAGTCCGAGACACTTGTCAATCAAGCCCTCCAATCTCTCTTGCGAGGCGACAACACGACAATCTCCATCGCTCACAGACTCTCTACGATTCAACGTTCCGACACCATCATTTGTATTGGATCCGATGGCAAAGTAGCTCAGATGGGTCCCTACCGCGAGCTTGCAGCCGATAAAGACGGCGCATTTGCGAAGTTGATGGAGTGGCAAATGAGCGGTCCACCCAAGCGGAAGGAAGAAATCGAGGGCCACGAGGAGTTGACTGAAGAGGAGCGCATGAGATTGAGGATGCAGGAGCACGACAAGGAGAAGGGAAGAGAGACGCCCGAAGAGGAAGAAGAGGGCGAAAGCAGTAGCGCAGACGAGGCTGAGTGGCAGAAGGTGAAGGTCAAGGATGGAAACCAATCTGCTGCGGAGAATCCGGTGGAGAAGGCTGGATTGAGGGATGGTGGCTTCTCGCATCGCAAAGGCTATGGGAACGAGTAAAATATGAATATATGCGGGAGGCAGTAAAAGGAAGGAAAGAAAGGTGTTGGGCGGCATTATCAGAGATACCTCTTTGCTCTCGGACAGACAGACGGAGATGGAGGCGCGGTGCGGCGTGCATGATCCGACCGGATCACCTTTTCTTTCACACCATTGTACAACGATAGAAATGAAGAAAACTACACTTTTTCCTCTCTCAGGGCAGACAAAATTTTACAGTATGTTCCCAGCTCTCATTGATCGTGTAACATTGGTTTGCTCAAGTTTTGCTGCATTGAGGTGTTGCATGGAATCTTGAGCTAGTTAGGGCACCGCTGTACCGTATATAGACTGAACCCTGCAGCGAACGTAAGCTTAGTTAGCTGTGCTCGTGCTCGTGCTCGTGCGTGGAAAATTTCGTTCGTTAAACACAGAACGACGGTATGTCATTCTGCCCCAGAGTTTCAGGATCTCCTGCACACTTGTCCATGAGAGAATTCTTCGTTATGTGAGGAGACTTGTGATACTGTTGATTCTGACGCCGCGCTCTTGGCGCTTGTTAGTTGCTTCGTATCAATCCCTGCTGCATCTCTCGGTTGAAGTTTTGTCATTTCTAAAATCGGCATGCGATTTGTGTTTTTGAGATTATTTCCATCGATTTGTAATCGCCATAAATACATTCTATGTTTAGATGCAGGGCAGATTTCCCTTGGTACATCGCATCGTGTCTCGCAATTGTAGCGAGAGCTACCGGCTTCACAGCCAGTCTTTGGCTCCATGGAGCCCTCTGAAGCAGAGTTGTCAGGCCTTTGGTTTTGTCTTCGACCGGGCAGATGTTCCCTGCATGGGACGTCTGTCGACGGATCTTCTTGGTCAAAGCAGTAGTAGAGATGACGAATCGGCGACCACGCTTGCAGGCCTTCTGACCAGCTATGCAAGCACAAGCACTCTGTTCTTCATGGAGATCGTCTACCACTGCTAGTGTGACAGCGCAGCAGCAAATCATTCTTAATTTAGACATATCCATCGTTCCAATGGCAAGACTTCATCTATGACGTGGTTCCAACCAACTGCTCAAAGCCCAAGTCCTTGGGCAGCGTCCGACTAAACGCACTCTCCATAGAAATCATCGCATCCAAGACCTTCACAGCATACTCTGCCGTTCTTACAGCTGCTTCCTTGCGTTGCACAATTGTGGCACTTTTGATGTTTCTCTTTACCGATGCGTGTGCAAATCATGGATCCGCAGCAGGCGTTGGAGTAATTGTCGCTGCACCAGTCTGTTCCCAACAACAGAAGTCAGCTCTACGTGAAGATGGTTGATCGAGTGAACGGCAGGACTATCGTCCTTCCTAACTTGAGGCATTTATGTGCTTCGTCGGGCTGGATGCCAATCAGAGCAGCATCTTCTACTGCTAAACCGCTCGAAGTGAACGTGAAAAGGAGAGCGCAAGAGAGAAGGTATGGCTTCATCGTGAGTCGAGATGGATGGCGGTGGGAGTATTCATCTAGCATCGCACGAGGGATCTGCTCGGCATTTATATCACTTTGTAGAGCTCTATTATTGTACGGATAATCTTCTCAATGTGCTTGAAATGCGGCCGCTCTCGTGCATGTACCTACACCATATTTGCGAGTTTACTTCCCAACACGAGTGGGAATCAGGGAAACTGTAGTCGTTCTGGTAGCGCCAACAAATATGACTTCGCGATCAGTGATCTTGAATCCATTTCATCGCACATCCTTGCTGTCAGCCCTTCTCAGACCGCTCGTTCTTTCGCGTTCAGAGAGCGTTTGTCAGCGGTGTTGAAGCCTATGCTTCGTGAACGGCTTCAAACTCCCCGCATTCCATGCTGCGAGCCCCTGCTCTCATAGCATCGTTCATCCCTACGAGCATTCGGCACCAAGCGGATCTTTAGCTTATGCAGATGAAGGTGTACATGACTTAATAGTTCGATACGTGGCCGCTTCATTGAATCTTGCTCTTCAAATAGCATTGATGTTCGCAAACACTCGAACTAAGATCGGAAAAACGTAAATAAAATAAAAAGCTTCTGCTTTCGAGGCCGACAGTGCAGCATAATCGAAATGCTTCTAATAAAAATCGGAACGAGGCGTGAGAACCGTCATCCGTGCTGTTCGTTTCACATATACTTAAGACGCGATGCACATCGCAGATTCTTCTACAGTATCGCCGGCAGCATACAACACGAGCATTCGTCTCAGCTTGGCTTTGAACACGAGCACCTTAGTCTCCTCACTTACCCAATACCAGACGAGCTGTGCTCCAAGATCACTCCTCTGCTGCTGATGATAATTTGGCCACTCATTTACGCTTCCCCCACAAAGGTAGGCAACGGTGGCCTAGCTTTAACGAACGATGTCGCAACCAGGGACGGTGGCGTCAATAACCATCTCGAGAAGCGAGCTGGACAAGACCTCTACTTCATCTACACCTATGGCGATCAGAAGTCCGGGAAAGTCTGCCATGCGGCGTGAGTGGCAATGACTCCAATGATGAATGGTCATGGAGTCTACCTACCTTACACATCTTTGCACAGAATCCACATCCACGTGCGATCTGTATTTGGACCGAAACCGCAAGAATATCGATGGCTCTGAGATTTGCATTGCATAAGCCCTTCACATTTGAGCTTATTTTCTCTTTGAATCGCGCCTCGAATCGCGGAGTGAAATCGCCTGCACGACATTCACTGATCGTTGTTGTGGCACCTTGTAGGCTCACCGATATTTACGTGAACTGAGTTCACTGCGCGGCATCTGGCAACCTCCACGAACGCAACACTCGCAATCTACCAGAAAATGACTTACCTATTGTTGACCTTATTTTTCAAGAACGCTACCGCTTATCCTCAGGCCCTCATTGGCGTTACCAAATCGTTCTGAACCAGGATCTTGTCCACCCGTCTGGAGGTGGCCTCGAGTTTGGACTTCCAGCAATGCAACCAGGCGCAGATATGATTTTGACGCAGAACGCGCAGGGTACCTGGGAAGTTGATCACTTCTGCAACTTTTTCGGCGGAGAACTGCAGATGGCTAATAGTGATGGGACCGCGTACAAATCACAAGGATTTAGTGAGTACGACGGATACGCTTTCGGAGAAGGCGGTTCAATGGGACCTTCATGACTAATATGTCTGTTTTAGATCCTCTTCCTCATCCAGACCCAGGCCCATCTCGTCGTGAGCCACACCGGGATTTCAATCAAGTCTGTCAGGCGTGGGCAGGTCATGAACTGGTCATACGTATCAGTACGCACTTGCGTTCTCTAACTTCATCCGCTTGAGAGAATTCGCGATTGACTTTCACTTGAATTTAGGAGTCTGGCTTCTCTGCTTCGCATATTGCAAACCTCATCTGAAACGTGATGTGGAGCTTTTTGAGATCAGTGAGACTCGGAATAGTGGGCATGATATTCTCTTTTCGATCGAATCAGGCTCAAGAGGTTCGGGCACGGCTTGAGATACAAATAAGGCTCGATTTTGATCTTCTGCGCTTCCGCCATTGCTTCTGGTAATGTCACTGGATGGAAGCATATCATGGCTACGTGCTCCGTGGACGAGATCATTCTGATTGAAGAGGAGTGTAGTTGGCTGAAGGAAGTAAGGTTGAAGCGCCACCGCAAAGGGAATGCTGGACATGATTTGAGCGTGCTGTAGGGGTGCTCGGCGGAGTTGGCGTAACGAATGTGCTTGTCAAAACAGCCTTGCGCAGGCATCCAGCCTTTCTTATGTTGCCTGAGCGAATGCCTAAGTCACGAAAGGCTGCCAAGAAGCGCTGGCGCTGGCGGCGGTGCCCGAAGATCCTTTCAGCCTCACATCTTGTGGTACCCGGTACAAGGCAACTACCAAGAGTATAAGAAGCTCCCGCAAGAAATGGGCATTGGCGGCCTCGATCGTTGTGGCTGCAACACGTGGCCTGATCTCTCAGCCACTCTGATCTGGACTGTCTTGGCGGTGGTGCCCTTTGCTAAAAGTGTCACCGATGCTGTAGTCATGCTCTCGATCATCTGCAAGAAACAGCTTGATTCAACAGCATGCTCCAGACAATTTGTGACACAGAAACCTGTCTGGCATACAATTGCATTGTGACAACTGCACGCCAATCATGTGCGAGAGTAATTTCGACACCTACTTCTTTCCTCTCGAACTGGAAGCGATCATCTTCTTCTTGACATGCTTTGGAATCTTTTCTTTCCGCTTCTCTCTCTTCTCCTCCTTGACAGCTTGCTTGTGCGCTTTCTTGGCCTCCTTGTCCTCGTGCTTCTTCCCGCGTGGAGGACCTTTGTCAAAGGCACTTTCGGACACTTGACTCCCAGAATCATCGTCCGAGTCGGCGTCCTCATCTTCTTCCTGTTCTGATGACTCTGCATGATCTGCACCATTCTGCACGGTCTTGTCTGCCAGTAGATCTTGGTAAACAAGCCCTTCACCATCTCCTTTCTTGATGACTTCGGCATCGCGCTCAATATCGTAAACCTCTCGAAGCGTCTGCGGGATGTACTGCTGACGGAAGACTTCATCGTCGACCTCGGTATCCTGCTTGCCAGCTTGTGCCTCCACTTCAAACATTTTCTCAAGAGTCTCCTTCATACCTGTCATTTCTGTGCTTCCACTTCCTGCCATGATGAAGCCAAAGACAGATCGCTCTGACAATGTCTCCACGCCCTTGCGTTTGAAGAAATCGGATACATTCTTGATATCCATGCGCAAGAATTCGAGAGATCGTGGATGATCGTGTTCCACCGATTGCGAGACATCGATTACGTACAAGGTGTCCTTGTAGTACAGCAGGTTGTACTCCGATAAATCTGCGTGCACCAACCTACACACTTGATACAGGATCCGCATGTAGCTGAGCAGCTCGATGTAAATCGTCGCCCATTTCTGCGCGATCTCCTCGGGCGTCCTCGTATCGTCAAATTCCACGTCTCGTAACCTCGGAGCTGGGTAGCCCTTGCTATTGCCAAGGAAGGCCATGACCAGGACATGTGCTTTGAGATAGACTGGCTCCGGACAGGGAATACCAGCCTGGTGTATCCTTCGCAGGTTTCGAAACTCCTTCTCTGCCCAGACCTTCACCATTGCCCTGTTCGAGCTCTTGTTGTAGCCACTCCTGAATCTGTGCTCGCCGGTGACATACTTGTCTCTGTCTTTGAATACGAGAATGCTCGTCTTGTAGACCTTGATCGCTCGGTTGAGGACCTTAACGTCGTCCTCGGGCACCGTGGCTGCGTGATAGACATTCGCCTCTTTTCCAGTCGACAGCACGCCATTAATTTCCGACACGATATTTCTGTTCAACAATTGCAACAATATCATACGCGTCCGTGGATCAAGCACCTGCTCGCTCGTGGCTCTGTCTGATTTTTCAGCACCTCCATGGAGTTTTGTCGCACCGCCCTCGATGGCATTAATGTTGAGCTTCGCGGTATGTCGTGCCAGACTCTTGATGTGGTCGTCTATGGCCGCTTTCGTATTGAGCTGAGGATTCGTCTTGGGTTTCTGGTCCGCGGGTATGGAATTGTCGTTGAGTTTCCGTTGGCGATTATAGGCTTTCGTATAGTCTGATGGGTTTGAAGCTGCGATTTCTGTCTCAGAAAGGTCGGATTCGAATAGATCCTCGTAGTCATCGTCTTCCTCTTCGACCTCGTCCGGAGCGGGGTCATTTGCAGACCCGGGCATGGCATTCTTGTCGCCGACATATCCCTCGTTCTCGACATATTGCCGAGGTGGATGGTGGGGAGCTGCCATTTCTACACGGTGTGACTGTGGGAGAGGCGAAGAAAAATGGTAGTCAGGAACGAAGAGTCACAAAGTTTCTGGTGGTGGCGCTGATCTGCATGTGAATCCAGGGACAAGCATCATTTGGCGGGGGACGACGGAGTGCCAAAGTGGCCAACTTGTCACTACGTAACCCCCGCTTTCTAGTATTACTACATAGTAAATAAACACCAAAACAGCACTATTACACCTTCTATAACCTTCCGCAATCGCTATATACTCGCAGAATGCCTCGTACTACTGTTGATTCGTTACTATAGCGTAATTTTATTACCTCCTAGGTCGCTAAGAACCGAACATACGCTATAATTCTCGCTAAATTATCTCAACTCCATAGTGTTACTATATTACCTAGCACCCTATACCGAGCCCTACGCAGCTGGGG
>ANSM01004677.1:0-24225 GCA_000347735.1 Cercospora canescens BHU | reverse complement strand
GTCTGCGCTGCCATGCCCGCCGAGCGACGGACTGCCGTTGCCCCCTCCTCACCGCCAGAAGAAGTGTCTGTGATATCCTGACCACGTCTGCGCACGGCTGTCTCACCTCCGCCGCCCGCCGTGGTGGATCTGTGCGGCATTGACAGGGGTGTTCCTCAACGCTGCACGTGTGCGACGAGTGTGGGGTCATTCATCCGCCCAAGATCTGGGAACGCCGTTGAGCCATTTTATCCGTCATCTCATGCATTCCTCGACTGCGGGCAGCCTGGAGACTTGCCCAATGCATCTGCACCTCCGCCGCTCCAGCTGCAACCAAAATCATGCACAAACTACAGTACATACCTCCATATGCCGGGACCGAGAGGCTGAGCACCTCGCCGCCTGCGTGGTCGCAGGCAAGCTTGCCGACTCGCTAGATGCCAGCTGCGAGAGCTTAGATGCTCCGACATGCACGAGCACAATACGCGACCGATCCTCACGCCGGCCTTGTTCAGGGCGGTGGGGTGTCGCCATTGTCATGTTGCTCAGAAATGACTGGACACGCCCGGAATCCATCCTCTCCATCTTGCACCATCCGACTGCATCATCGTGCCAGTGCTCGTCGGCGTTTCAGCCAACGGGCAATGACTTCGAGACAGCCGTGGTGGCTGTGTCGCGTAAAGTCCGAAGCTCCGTCACATGCCCTCGGTCACAACTCCAGTGCAGCTGTTTCGACCAGGGCAGCTTCTATTGCTGTCGTCTAACTTCAAGCCCATCACTTCTGCCTGGTAGAGGGCTTATGATGCTGTTAGGGCCAATTCCTGCTTCGGCCCGAGAAATACGGCCATGTCCCGTGGTGCAGAAAAGATGACGGGAAAGAGGGAACCAACTTGCCAGAAGCTTCAGCAACACGCTGTGATGTGTTGTACTCCTTGTCAAGAACGCCTCTGGAGGTGAACATTACGCCACATCTGACATCGGATTGGGCTCGCATGTTTGTCAGGAACAAGTCCTGGTATTCACCACTTCCCAAATCATGCCTCGCCCGAGCACTGCTGTTGATGTGCGTCTCTCTTTGGGACTTCCGGAAGGCATCACAACATGCTTCGCAGCCTATACCGGGCTAAGAACGAGGAGAACGATGCTCGCAAAGACCGCATGGTGGTGCCAACGATACTAGCCATCCCCGTACGACACTTCTGGGGCCGCCAGCGTGCAATGATTGACGTTCGCAGTAGGAGCACAGCTTTTCATGCCAAAAGCAACAGCAGCGAAAGACAGAACGCTCTCGCGGGCCCACTTTGCAAATAGTTTTGCCTCTCAAGTACGGCCATGCTCGGTCGGGAGGTGCTGTGAAGACGATAGGCTCTTCTGCTTCTTCCGCTCGCAAACGCTGATGAAAGAGAAGTGAGACAGACGTCGACACTTGAGTAAGACGAACACCTGCGATCAGCGCTCTTATCCTGACGTCGAAATGCTGTATGGCAATCTCCGCCTATCCCTTCTGAAGGACCTCTTGGCACAATGGCATGCGATCGTCGACACCGTCGAGGTACGCCGACCACAACTATATTTGACAAATCTGCCTTGGTTTTTGAGAACAAACATGTGTTCGCCCGACATGGCTTTGTCTTCATCCATTATCCGAGAAGCTGGACTCCAATTACCGCGAGAAGTTCTAGAGCTTTCAACTCTAGGCATTGCCGAATCGCGACAAAGAATGTGCATGAAGCCTTGAACAGGCTTCGGCGGTCTGGACGGTAACTCTTGACGTGAGCCATGTGCAAGGCATCCACACCGAATCCCAGTGAAAGGATGCAGAATCTTTACTTATCGGAACTGGTCTGCTGGGTTGACGATATGCATCACGGCATCAGAGACTCAGTATGCAGTCGTTGCAAGCGTTGTTGCTCCTTGCAGGAGTGACATCTGCGTTGACCCCTGCACAGTGGCGCTCTCAATTCATTTACCAGGTCCTCACTGATCGTTTCGCGCTGACGAATGGGTCGACAACACAACCCTGCGGATGGGGCAACTACTGCGGAGGGACATGGCAAGGTATTGTCAACAAGTTAGATTACATCAAGGGCATGGGCTTCACAGCGGTGTGGATATCGCCGGTCGTGGAGAACATCCCCAACTCGAGATATGGGCAGCCATATCACGGGTGAGATGACACCATGAGCACATTAGAGAACAACTCTGACAATTTTAGATACTGGGCGCAGAACATTTACTCCTTGAACACAAATTTTGGGAATGAAGCAGATCTCAAAGCGCTCTCTGCTGCACTACACGCGAGGGGAATGGTTGGTAGTAATGGTCCAATTTTGAAGTCGGCGCTGATGTTTGAACAGTATCTAATGGTCGACGTCGTTGCCAACCACATGGCGTCGAGCGAACCACCTTCAGCTGTCAAGTACAGCCAACTCTACCCCTTCAATGATGCCAAGTATTATCATTCTTATTGCCCCCTTGACTACAGCAACAAAACGAGTGTTGAGCAATGCTGGATGGGAGATACGGTCGTGCCTTTGCCCGACTTGAGGACTGAAGACGCCGTCGTTCAGCAGAGGTTCCAGTCATGGATTACGCAACTTGTATCAAACTACTCCATCGACGGTCTACGCCTCGACAGCGCAATGCAGACAGATCAGCAGTTTTGGCCAGGGTTCGTCTCAGCTTCTGGAGTCTACGCCATGGGCGAAGTCCTTGACGGCAACCCGAACACTCTTTGCAAATGGCAGAACTACATGCCCGGTGCACTCAACTACCCAGTATACTACTGGCTCATTCGTGCTTTCTCATCTACTACTGCAACCATGAACGAGTTGGCGAACAACATTCAATGGCTCAACGCGACATGTGAAGACACCACACTCCTCGGCACTTTCATCGAGAATCACGACCAAGCACGATTTCAATCTATCACGAAAGACACTGGCCTAACAAAGAATGTGATTGCATTCACGGTGCTTCACGATGGCATCCCCGTCATTTACCAGGGACAGGAGCAAGGTTTTTCGGGAGCTGTGGATCCCTACAACCGCGAGCCGCTGTGGACTTCGCAATACAGCACGAAATCCGCATTGTATACTTTCATTTCCGCGCTGAATACCGCTAGACGCCTCGCCATCAACAAGGAAAGCACATACCCCGGTTCCAAATCGACTGTCTGGTACTCAGATTCCCAAACGATCGTGACCAGAAAAGGCGCCTCGAATGCATATCTCATCTCCTTGTTCACGAATCGCGGCGCTGGCAACAATGGCAACATTATCTTGCCAGAAGCAAAGACTGGTATCCAGCCAAGTACCAGATTCACCGATTTATTGAGCTGTGAAGTTTTCGCTGCGGATGCCGCAGGCAACCTTGCCATCTCCATCACGAACGGTCTGCCACGGGTTCTGTATATGACATCGGCGTTGACCGGCAGTGATGTTTGCGCGTACACAAATACTGGCTCCGTAACAGCCACCAATCCAGTGCGAGTACCAACAGCGTCTACTGCATCGAAAGTCGTCAGCTCTGGCACATCGACGCATGTTCCTGCACAATCCAGCGCAGCTGCTTGTGGGGGTCTCAACAACGGCACAACGTATATCTCCAACAACGGCAAGTCTTTCGTGATCGAATGCGGCATTGACCATGCCGGCGGCGATATTGGGATGGCCCAAGTAAGCAACGCCAACGGCTTCAGAGAATGCATCGAAGCATGCGCCTCCAACCCCGCCTGCGTAGATGTTTCTCTGTCGGGAGTCGCATGCTACCTCAAGAAGACAGTAGGAGCCGATGTCTACAACTCTGTATACGGCGCCAAACTTGTCACTGGGACTTCATTCTCATCAGTCGTGGCTACACCTACGTCCTCCATTTGCCCAATAGCCAGAACCGTATCGGTGACTTTCAACCAAAATGTCACGACAAAATGGCTGGAAAGTGTCTCTGTCGTTGGATCGATTCCAGAGCTCGGGAACTGGAACGCTCCTCTGGCGTTCAATCTCTCTGCCGCTGGCTACACTTCTACATCTCCGATCTGGAGTGGCACAATCAGTCTTCCGGCCGGGACCACCTTCGAGTACAAGTTCATCAAGTACAACTCTACCAGTAATGCGATAATGTGGGAGGCGGATCCCAACAGGAAGTACAGCGTTGCGAGAAGCTGTGCGACGAGCACAGTGGTGAGTGGAAGCTGGCAGACGTAAGTGATTGTGAAGAAAAGCGAGCCTGATTGAATTTCCGTGCTTTGTGGTGTACTTGTACTATATCTGCTCCTCGTACATAATGTCTAACGCATGTGTTTGACGAGGAGTTCTGGGAGCGCGTGTCTGTCGTGGGGATCAACGGTCCGGACGGTCATTTCTCTCATGCACTTCGCCATGCAAAGCTGTTGTACTTCTGGGCTGCTTCTGGCCAAATTTCTGTACTCCCATCTGTGTCTGAATTCCGCTTGCGTACAGCATGTACTTGCAGGCACGCTGTTGTACAACGCAAACTTTGGTTGGACCCATTCGTTGCACCAGGTTTGCCAAGACCACTGAGCAACTTCATACGGTGCGAGTTTTGGGCGTGATGCGAACGCACAACTGTGCAAGTCGTCCCTCTCCGAGGAGGACATGCGCCAAATTTCGATCTGTTCTCGGTACTCTCAAGCTTTTGCGATCGTAGTTCAATGAAATGGAGCATTTGTGGCACCGCTGAACTCGTATTGATCTGGGATCGTGCGGGAAGCGGCATAAGTTGATAAATAAATCATGCTGGGGCAGCTTCTGGCCGTACGCATCAGGGCTAATGTATGTAGTATAATTCGGCCGGTATTTCCAGAGCCAGATCACGTCCTGGTACTCTCCGCCGTGGATCCTAATCAACCGGCTCACTTTGCTTGACTTCCTGAATCTTCAGAATGTCACAATGTGATCCAGCAATACAGACCACATTGCGAGTTCTTGTCATTGCATTGCCCGTCTGCCTGTTGTCACTATTCCTGACCTGCATTGTTACAATCTATGTCAATCGCCGAAGGATCATCATGCACTTCTACCACAAGTACAACAGGCCTGACGACAGAAGCTTCGGAGACAGTCAAACAGAGGCAAAGCACTGGTCTGACCTGTATGGCTCATCGAACATGAAGATACATCCAAGCTGTGTATTGCCCGATGTCGATGTCTCTCCTTCAAATAAACCAAATCCTTACAACACCCTGCCACGTCAAGAGTCAAGCAGGGCAACTGGTACCCCGAATTTTCCTGGTCCAAGACAGCTCCTCGCCGGAAGGCAAGGCTCTATCGAACGTCTCTATTCGTCTGAGAAGTCAACCGTTGTATACAAACATCGGTGTTCCACTCCAGACACGCCTCTCAGCCGGAAGGATCAGCTTGCGCACAGGTCAAGACTTATCAAAGATACTCACGCCAGGCTGGGTTCGATCTCGCCAGAGCCGCCCCTGGTCGAGAGTCCTCGAGCAGCATCCGACGTGTTGTGCGGCTGCAAAAGTCCTGAGAGGCAGATGGAGGCAAAACACGCGGGAGAACGCGAGGCCAAGCTGACGAAAGAACGACCACGAAGCTTCTCCAGGCCCCTTTCGAGATCTAGCCTTCCAACTTCTCCTTACGCCAGACCTATCTCGCCGGCGGGATCGATTCGTTTGGTGGACAGGGGCTCGAAGGACGTAGAATTGTCGAGGAGAGGCGTCGATGATGGGATTGGAACGAGGCTTGATGAGGCGTTTGTGCCCGAGTGGGAGCCGATGGAGAACGGAACGCGGTGGGCTACCAAGTAAAGTCACGCATTGGTCTGGCATTGTTCGGTGACAGAATCAGTGGACCAGCTCACTCGATGATGCCTATAGGAAGATGAAGTAGTCACTGTGTTGATGTTGTTCTACGCGCTCACTTGATCAGCATACAATGTCACTGCGATTGATGGTCAAACAGCGACATTGAGCCATCAGAAGGAAGTCAAGAGCCGTTGAGATTGGTTGTTGCCTCAGTTGGAGCGTTTCTGTCGGGTCTGTGCTTCGCACTTGCAGTTTGTTTACTTGTGCTGCCCAAAAAGCTCTCTCGACACTCGTCACCACTTCTTCCAAACACAACTAACGCACCACCGTCGCTTGCTTGTATACAAGAAAGGCGCAAGTAAACCAACCAACCTTCCGCAATGGGTCTGGAAGACTCGATATGGGCAACGCCCGACCACCGCAGGGCCCCGGCTGTGCGCGCTGTAAGTGTTGACGCCCTGCCGTACTCGATCGCCACTGACTTCCTTGTAGCCAGCAGTAAAGGGACGCAGCGCCATCATCAACACCGCCTCTCCGTCCAACACCGCTCCTGCACCAACGGTATTAGCTGCGGTGCCTCGTGGAGAAGCTGCTGGTTTGGAATTAAGAGACGCAACGAACAACGCTGGTGCTCCTGCTCGCGACGCCAGTGGATCGAGCAATGGTCCATTTCGACCGCTGCTGCACAAACCAAATTCCGCTGCTAGCTTTCGTGGAGGCGCGAAAGGAGAAATCGTGGCTCGCCAAGCTCCGGGACGTGGACAAGATGGCCCTCCAGTTCCGCGTCCTAGCGCGGTGCCGTCCAATTCGCTCTCCTTCTCGCGTTCTACGCCGGCGCCCATCCCCCGTGAGGTTCGTGCTTCGCCCGCGCTCTCGGTCCCGCGTAAAGATGACTTCTTGGAGCAAGCAATAGCGAGAATGTTGGCCCAGGAGAAGAAGCAGCTAGCTGCCGTCGATCCCGTACCAGAAGCTAATCAAGCTCCAATTCCGGCCAAGAAGCACGGTCGTCAGGAGGAAGACCGTGTTGCTTCGAAGAGCAGTGCCAAAGGCACGGCTATCCAGGAAACCTCCGGAGAGGCCGTAAAGAAGAACGAGTCTAGCCCAATGCCACCTCCACCGAAGCGCCAGAAGGCTACAGGGCCTCTAAATAGTCCACCGGAGGCTGCTGAAGTGCCTGCATCAACGCCACCAGTACTTCCCGCTTCCAAGAACTGGGACGAGAAGGTGCAGTCCTTCAAGAAGAATCTTCTTGAAAAGGCTGGAATGGCTAAGGACACTGGTTCTTCTACGATCTCGGCCAAGTACGAAACCGCCGGCGCAACCATTAGCGCCACTATCGCACCGCTGGATCCATACAACGAACAGCACAAGTCTGCTGCTATCGAGGCTAAGCAGGCCCTAACTGCTCAAATGGTGGAGGTAGCGAAGCAGCAGGGAGGAGCGGAGTACGGGACTCAGGTAGCAAAGCTCGTAGTAGAGAGAGAGCGCGTCAAAGAACAGCGCGAGAAGCTTGAGCGGGCTGAGAAGGATCTTACTGCCCGTATCGAGGCTCTGACGAAGGCGTTCTTGGGGGTCTAGCGCACCCACGAGTTTGACGGGTTGTTGATAGCTGAGAGAGGGTACTTGTGATGGCTATACTGAAGGCAAGCACAAGATCGTGCAAGAAAAGGACGTCTTTGGTAGCCACCAGTATGAAAATGCTCCTCCGCTTTGCATCTTCTCGCGACTCGACTGACTTGATGCCGTGAGAGACGGAAAGTGGCAGCGATACAAAGCTCTTGCAAGAATGGAAAAACTCAAAATTGCTTGTGCACTCTGGTGACCCGATGGACTGGATGCCGTGGGAGTTGAAAGATGGTGGTCATGTTCGTCCTTCGATTCAACCGAAACAGTGTTTCTTCTCACATGCTCTGATGACTCGGCGGATTTGATGCCACCGGATTCGATGTTCGAAATGACGTCCAGTCATCAATTATATAGAGGCTTCGATTTTCATTCTGCGTTGTTTTGCCTCGACCGCCTCGATGCCACGAGCGGTAGAATTGAAAAGTGTGATAGACCTGGAAATGGACGGAGAAGCCTCGTTCCGCAGTTTCCGCTCTTGCGACTCCATCGTCTTGATGCTGCGAGACGTAGAGTTGGCAATTATGGGCAGCCCTCGGACGGACGGTGATCCCTCGGCTGGCATTATTTGCTCTTGTAACTGAATCCATTCGATGCCGTGAGATGTGAATTTTGCCGCCGAAAACAAGTGCTGTACCGAATGGACTGGTGCTCAGCCATACGTCCTTCTGTTCAGGTCTGCTGGTTTGATGCCGCGAAGTACGAATTCGATCGGGATTCTCCGTCTTTAATGAAGTAGAGAGTGGTAGTCGATCTTGCGCCTTTCCGTTCAAGCTTGCTGACTAGATGCTATGAGATGTCAAGTTGGCCATCATGCTGAGGCCGCAGCTGTATAGAGAAAGGTCGTTACTCATTGGTCTTTCCGATCGAGACTGTGGATGTAGAGCCGCTGACTGTGAAATCTGCCGGTCATTCGCAGTCATTTCCTGAACGGAGAGCCATCGCTGAGTATGGGGCTTCTGCCTCAATGCTGCCATCTTGCTGCCGACAGATATACAAGCTGGCACTGATTTCAACTCCGTAGAGCGTCACTGCTACTTCGCGGTTACTTCTATCATGACTGCCAGCTCAAAGCCGCCAGATATGCAGACTGGTCTTAATTCCTGTACTCAACTCAAAGAGAATCATCACTAATCAATGGCTACTCCTCGCATGTCTACTGGCTCAGTGCAGCCGGGTGGAAAGGCTGGCTGCAACATCCAATCCTCAACTCAACAGAGAGTCATTGATGATCGGACGGTATTCCGCCCTTTATCTGCTATCCCAACGCCGCTCGATATAACAGTTGGCTGGACAACCTCCATCTGGACTCATCTGAGACAAGTGTTGCAGATCTCTCCTGGCCAAATGCCCGTCCCTGTGGTTTTCTCGAGCGTAAGTATACTGAACTCTTGTCAGTCTGGGTTTGTGTGCGATCGCACGACGCCCTTGGTGTTTCAGCTATGGCAATGCCATGGAATTAGCAAACGTCGTGATCGAGACCTTTCGTCTGAAGGAGCGAGGAACCGCCTTCTTGGCTGTCTTTGAACGTTTGCCCCGTGGGTACAAGCCAGCCACCAGACAGCATGTCTTGCTCAGTATACTTCGAGTTCGCTCTGCGCTTCTACCTTCCTGCCGGCACGATTGCGATGCAGTGATCCGCATGAGACATGCTGTAGTTGTGACGAAGGCTTCATTCTTCTCCGAAGACTTTAGTGGCTCTCTGATTCTCCGCTTGGCCAAGGACATTATGAGGCCGCAGATACTGTGTCTGACATATAATAGCTGTCCGGCGACGACTTTGCCGTTCTGCTGATCAATCGAGGTAGAACGGAGATTCTGCCTGATTCTCTATCGCACTTCTTACTCCTGGTGCTAGTACGCCGTCAGAAGAAGAACGTGTCATGCCGCGAGCCCTTGGAGTGATGGAGCAACTGCATCTGAAGGAGTGAATGAAACAGCACCAAGAAAAATTAGAAGTGCGCAGAATGTGAAGGCAGAACTTGACCTATTTGGAAAGCAGCGTTTGTGAAGCGACGTTTGAAGTCGGTCTGTACAGGCATTTTCCGCAGGCAAATATCACTGCGAATTGAGCCTCCCACCAAGTGCAAGCACTATCGTTGAACGCGTTCAGAAATGACGGGCGACGCACAATAAAGAGCCAAGAGTGGTAAGCCTGCCACAGGCAACAAGCCGCGGAATATCATCGCAGGCAGGACCGCTTCATGTTTTCATCATCAAGATTTGCCTTCATGTCCGACAAGGCACGTCTTGTTGCTTTATGATTTCTTCTCTCATGCAGCCAAGCCTTTCTGCGCAACGCGATCGGTCTTCTTGCCTTTGCTTTCTTCTGTCCTCATGGAGGCAAGCCCCTCTATCATGCTCAATAAGACATGTCTTGTTGCAGCCGCGCGATCTGCTTGCACCTTGTCGTCGTGTGCGCCGTGAGAAGCTCGAAGAGCAAACCCAAGACAGGCAGGATTCTTTCCGGCCTCAGCGCGTTCAAATTGGCTCACAGTAAGCGCATGACCCATGGCTGACTGTATGCATGCGATGCAGCTTTTCCTTGGCCTTCCACTTCGGCGTATATTGGATTGTGAGGATGGCGACTATCGTCTTGCACTTCGCGACGGAAACGCCGACTGCCTTTCATCGATAGCCACGAGACAAAGAGGTTTCTGCTATGCATTGCAACGTTGCAGCAAACTGGATGACTTCGTATGAACTCCAGACCCAAACAAGTGCCCGGCCACTCAGATCGAGTCGCACAAGCGGGAATGTCGTTTGGGTGGTCCAAAATGCCTCAAGCAGTATTGCAAAGAGGGAGATTCCCGGCCGTGCAGATTGGGTTCGTAGGTAGAACTAGCACCGCTCACAGGTGTCGTCTTTCAAAACTTTGCCGAGTGCTATCTCGCTCTACGCAGAGTTGTTGCGTCAGTGCCGTCTCTGACCGGACCTCTCCTGATCGGCGGTGTTCAAGTCCACTGGAGCTCATCATGATTCATTCAGTACCCAACTCAAACGCTCTCACCAGCTTTTGATCCACTCAGTTGCGGTAGTGATATACGAAGAGGGTCGATTCCAGGCGTCAAACCTTCGCTCCGGCTGGATGCCACCATGCTTTTATTGGCTATTTTTCGCTTCCTTGTCTCTCATCTTACGCTGTTCAATTCATATTGACGCGTCCTGCTGCATTCCTTGGTCTCGGTCACGCGGTCACGAACATACGACTGCGTGATTATGTAACCTCCCTGCCCATGCTGTTTCCTGCAACAGCCACGATCTTTCTCGTGGAGAGGCTGAAAGCATCCGAATCAATTGCCTGGATGCCGTCTGAATGTCCGGCTCCGTTCCGAAGTGTCGAGGCAAGGATGTTGGCGAAATTGTTCTAGCCTCAGGCACGAACGAGATTAAACTCCACGAATCCAGAGCTCGAGTACGATATCTGGCCGCTCGAAACCCAACGCCATCTCAGGATACTGTAGTCGATTCAGACTTGTCTTCTTCTTCCTCCCGTCTCATTCGAATGCGCTCTATTCGCTCACCAACCGCATGCCCTCTATCTACCCGCCGCTCCCTCCTCCATACTTCAAGCGCAAGCATGCGAAGACTTTGATTTCCGATCCTGTTTTCGCTGGTCAACCCATCGTCTTTGACATCAAAGTATAGTGCCCAAAGCGGATCTCCATCAACTTCCTGGACAGCCACGAAGCCTTCCCAGCCTTCGAACGTGAGCCGTTTATCGGCTTTCGTAACATCCCATGGTCCAACAAGGTGTTGCTCCGCAGCGTCGCGCACTCCATATTTTACTTCATTGTTCATGCGATCAACATAACACCAGTTCAGAAATGGAGGGTCGTCAGAAATGGTGGTCACCATGCCTTCGCCTTTTCGAAAGCCAGCTTCTTGCCAGCGTTCCTCCATATTGTTATGCGGATAGGGTAAGAAATATCCAGTGAAAGGATGAAGCTCCATGGCACGCGCTACGCCAGTCGTGTCGACCCACATCTTGTTGTCTTTGAGGACGATGTAAGCCCCGTCGAATTGGTAGCTGTACTCGCTGCGTTCTAGAAGGGAAACCACGAGGTTTGTTTTCCGCCCCCGATGCTCCTCGCGTTCATTCTGCCTCTGGCCTTGACGGACTGCCTCTATGGTGCCAATGATGGCCGGGCATGCTGCTACTGCCGCTACAGGGCTGCGATCAGTCGAGTTTGAGGGGATCAAGAGCTCGGTCTTGCTTACTGAGAATGCCTAGGACCATGATCAAGACGCGACACGAGTGAACGCCAAATGCCAGCTGGAAGCCGCTCAGCAACGAAGACGCAGTGCTGCAGGAATATCCCGTGCTGGATTCGTCTGACAGCGCCCAGGAACTCAGCCAACGGAGCTGTACCCGTTCCCCGGAACTCTAAAGATCTTATACACTGATGTCTGTGGATTGTCCCCATTGAGAGCTGTAGACGCACTTAGCCTGCAGCCAGTTGCGACAGCACATGCGTGTTCCAAAGCATCAGCACAGACACTCGTCATTTACGATTCCTCCCTGCTTCATGCGAGACAGCCAGCCACCAGCTGAAGTCCGATCGAGCGCGGGGGATCATTTGACGCAGCAAAGGTACGACTGACACATGTAACATGTGAGAGATGAAGTACTCTGACGAGCGTGGTGGAATTTGCTATAACGGCAAGGTTCTCAACAATTGTATATGTATACCAAGCTGAACTTCTGAACTTCCTTACAACAACCTAATGACAATATCTCCTTTAATCCGAGCCGTCAAATGAACCTCGACATCCAGATCTAGCTGAATACGAATCTTGAGCGAGCTCTTCTCCTCCTCTTCTTTGGAAACCTGTCGAGCAGTCAGCATCACCCATGGAGCACGCACGACAATGCTTACAGCTCCTTCGTCCTCACTCCGATTAGCCGGACCCGGCTTGCGTCCGCCACCTAGTCCGCCCAGAGCGGAGTCTTTACCAGTCAAAGCGCCTGCTGCACCTGTTGGATTGTCACTGAACGTCAATAGTCGAATGCAGGTGGCACCCAGCGAACAAGCACGAACAGGGCATCAGTTGCAGTCTTGGTAGCCTTGTCCGCCATTTTATTGTCGAATGTCGGAGTTTTTTGCGTTTGCAGAGTTTCGTGTCGAAGTGAAGGGAGGAACGACAACTACATAAACACAGACACACCACACGAGCTAGAGTGACCCGCATTTTCCAAAAAGATCTGTTCTCCACAACCACAGCCGATCTCTCAGCTGTACGGGAGCGCTGAGAGCTACTTGCATGCAATGATGTCTGTGGAGTCGAAGCTATGGACCAAGAACATGCAGATCTGGTCTACCTTGACCAAACAATGAAGAAAGTTCCGTCCTGCATACTGTGAGCTGTTCGTGGCATGCGGCAGATCAGCTTCTAGCTCACTCGTTGCTATACGGTGACGATTGTCGTTGACAATGCACCTGGTCAATGCGCTGCATCGCGATTCTGTACAGCGTGGCGCGTTGACGTTCTTGCCTGTTCTCGTTTCGGTTCCGGCCGCATGCACGATCAGCTATTGTGGAATCACGGTGGTTTTCCAGACTCGACATCCGACGCTTGAACAGCTTTCGCGCCGCAAGATGAGCGAAGCTTTCCACTGCTACTTGATACCAGCCACGAGCGGCCTCTGCATCCAGCCCTCAAGAGACGACATTGTGACGGCAGATATCAATGGAGAGCAGGTGCAGCAATGGATTGTCGAGACCCAAGATGTGAACAAGGTCGCTTTCAAAAATGCAGAGACCGGCCAGTACCTTCGTGCACGGGGAGACTACCAAGGAGCACGTGTCAATCAGCGATCAGAGAAGCAGTACTGGGTGTGCGAGACTTCGAACACGCCGAATGCATTTCGGCTGAGGTGTAATGAAGGCAGCACATACTTGTACAACCACATCGGCAGTCACAAACCCAATAACCCTATCTTTGTGAGCAAACCTGCCAAGTCGTCAATGCCTGAGATGGCTTGGTACATGTCGTCATGCGATGACTGGAGCACGCCCAAAGGACTTCAAGCATCGCACAAGTCTCTAGGCGTGGATGTGTGGCATGATATTGAAGCAAAGGAGCGGGATCTTGAAGTGAAGACTGCAGAGATGCAAAAGAAACTGGAAGAAGCAGAGAAGAGAGAGCGAGAGGCGTTAGAGTTTGAGCAAGAAGCTCGAATCAAGCAGGAGGAACTTGCAGAAAAGGAGCTAGAGCTCCAGGCAGTTCGAAAGGCTATGAAGAGGGAACGCGCGCAGCAAAATGGGGTTTTGAGCACGAACGGAGACGACAGGCACTGGCTGGAGCGCTTCTCCAGGCTACAGCAGCGCCTGAAAACTGCTCAGAAGGAGATTGAATGGCTTCGTGCACAACCCGAGACTGGAGAAAACGCAGAACTAGAGGGTTCCAGACGAGAATTGGAGGCTGCTCGAAAAGAGTCCAGAGACAGCCAACAGGCGTACGCAACACTTCGCAAGTCGATGGATGCCGGCAACACTTGTCCTGGCGGCATCAATGCCAGAAGAATGCATAGTGTGACCAGAGAAGCTGACGCTGCATCCGTTGGACAACGCTGTGCCCCGCGAGGGTTTCGTGCTGGAAGAGACTCGGCCAGCACGACTGGCGATGTGAAACCTATCACTATGAAGACGGAGTTCAGTCTCCTGCCTCGGCTTCGATGATATTTGTTTCAGCCTGGTTCGTTTCGGGAGGCTGAGAGATGCGGACTTCCGGCCTTCGTAAGCAAACAACTAACGCATATATTCACTCTGCCTTCCGTTTTCATCCTTTTGCGCGGGTTATGGATTCGAATCTGATTTGTGGGAGTCGCAACGCATTGAAGGGAGTTTCATTTTTGTTTGGTTTTTGCACTTCTCCATATCTCCTTCAGCGGTGTCTTAGTTGATGTCAGACGCCGTTTGACGATGTTCGATTGTTCTCTCTAGCGGCGGCGATTTTCGCCACCGGTGTCAGGACGTGGTATTTCTGACTCAGTGAACGAGCATCGAGTCAAGTCCACGGCTACTCTTCTCGACTGCAGTGCGCCTGGAGATTCTCCCCTTGCTTCTGGAACCGCATGCTGGGAAGCGGCGCATTTGCGAATCGTCGAAGTGCAGTATGCGAGCCGTCTAGGTGCGTGGAGATTGTAAGCGACCCACCTTGACGGCAACAGTGTGCGGTTTGTGCGCACGCATGATGTTGCGCCTTGTCTCTGCATGCCAAGCCTGTTACCTTTGACGAGAAACTTCGCACTGGAACAGTGGCAGTGCCTGCATATGTCTCCGTCGCGTGAGGTCCAACAGTCCATGAGTCCGTGGCATCCACCATGTTTAAGAGGCTCGCTTACCAGACCGACTGCGGGCGCCTACCAGTCGGTCTTGAAACTGCGGCTTGAAACTTCATGCGTCGCCGAGTGGAGGCCGTAAGATGGTGTTGGCGATAGAGGCATTGCTACCATTGTGCATGAGCATAGCCACATCCAGCACCAATAACTCATCTGTCATCGGGAATGAAGCGGTAGGCGGATTCGTCCACCCGTCTGTGCCGAAGGGAAAATGGAGAGATCAGCATGTCCTGCCTGCTAACTCAGGATGCAGCCCAAAGTCGCATGAGATGCAGAACATCTGCCTGACGTGTCTGCTTCTGCCTCAGCATCTTGTGCCCACGAAACGCGAAGCGCTGCCTACGACTTGACCTTTGAAAACTGCTGCGCATTTCCGGCTCGGCACCGAATTGGGCATGGTTCCGCAGTGGCGCCGTTGCTATTTTGATTAGTCTCCGCCAGAAACCAAATACACTCTCTCCTCAGCCTCAAGCCACCTTCTCAAGTCGCGTCGCGGAGGACCAATCCGGGCACATCTGAAGGACCGGTGAGGCATCAGAGCCAACGACTATGCCATCCTTCCGCAATTTCAAGCTCCTGAGACGAGCAGCGTCACTTCTGTAGGCGAGATCCCGCTTCCTTTGTCCTACGCGACATCACTTCCGTCTGCATAGCGCCCTCTTCCTTCGCGTGGTGTCTGACCCAGATGGAGCCAATCCAGCAAACGGCCCCAAATTTGTGTGGACGCTAGTCTGGTGCACAGTGCCTGTTGCGGAATATATCATGTCCTGCTGAACCCGTTGTCGTACGGACAACAACCAGTCGTCGAAATTTAAGATCTCTCATTCTGTCCTCGATTCACGCTCACTCACTCACAACCACAACAAGATGATCGCACGAACATTCACCGTCGCTTCGCTGGCCGTCGCTGCCTTTGCACAGTCCTCTACAACAGCTGATGCTTCAGCAACCGGTGCCGCACCATCAACAACAAGCGGTCCTTCTGCCGCTGATGCTGAGACGACTATCACTGCACTCTTTGGCTCTCTCACAAGTGGCTTTGCAGGCTCTGTAGTCTCTGCCAATGGATGCGATACCACTCTTGCTCTTGCGTGCACAGATAGTGCCATCGACCTTTGTCAGGAGATTCCAGACCTCACAGTATGTCGCTCCACACAAGCCACCCGCACAGCCCCCAAAAGCATACGCTAACCATCTTTCTCTGCTCAGGCCACCGTGACGATTGGTCCGACTGCTTACGAGTTTGTCTACGCAACGTCCATCTACGGTGGGAAGGGTACCATTGCCCAGTCGTGTGATCTCGACGGCCCCTCTGGTAGCTTCACAGCAGCCACCTGCACAGCTTCAGTTTATGCCTCAGTCGGCGGCCAGGAGACTGCCACTTCAACTGTCTCCACCATCACAGACACCGCTGAGTTCACCTACGCTCAAATTCCCATCACTGCTGGCGCTTCGAACCTCCCATCGGCAGGCGCAACTTGCGACGCTTCCGAGACATCAAAGGGTGCAGCTGCGCCAACAGGCATGGTCGAATTGTACAAGATCTTGGTGCCGGTCGGCGCTGCTGTCGTCGCTGGTGCCGGTGCCATGCTCTAGAAAATGCAATCGGTCGGCATCATGATTTCATAAGGGGGATTGAAAGGACTCTATTCGACATTTTCAGCACTTGTATTTCGCACGAGATACCACTACATAACGACAGACGATACGTAGGATCATAGGGGCATTTGAGACTATTAGCATAGATTTTTAAATACCAGTCACAGATTATCCCAGCATTGCGATTGGAACTCGCTCGTGACGGTCAGACTACAGTAAAGCTCCAGCCACTGCCATGCCAACAGGCACAACGATCTTCACAACCTCAATCACGCTGGTTGCCTGAGCAGCGCCCTCGCTGACTCCTGTCCTGCTTGGGAATGCAGTCGCGGTACTACACTCTCCTGTCGCCTCGGCCAACCTCTCCACGCCATCGGTGATTCCTATTTGAGCGTACACCAAGTCGTCGCCCGAAAGGGTAGTCTGCCTCCTTACTGTCGAGCTCCTGCCTCCAAATGATATTGATTCGTACTGATCGCACACTGCCGTATTGGCGTTTCGCAGAGAGCAGGACTGGGATGCCGTTACGGTGCCTTCGCCTTTGGAATTGCTGACAGAGTTTTCGAAGTTGTAAATGTAGTGTTGTGGGCCTTGGGACGCTGTGAGCTGGAATGGGTCAGTAGATGATGCAAGCCAGGGGTTTCCTTGAACAATACAGTGACGGGATCGGAGCATATCGGTTGACCAGAACATGTCAACAAGTAAACAGTCTCGCAAGGCGCTGCTGTTTGAACCGAGCCAGAGAATCCTGACGTCAGCGTGCCCAGGAGAAGATCTACTGTTGTCGATGCGATGTTGGCTCCCGTGGTGCTTTGAGCAAGGGCGACGACTGCCAAGGCTGCGAATGAGAGAAGTTTTTGGGACATGGTGAAAGGACTGTGAGGTATGATGAAATTTCAAAACGTGCTCAAGCACCTGACATGTTGGAGTTGCTGTTGGAAGCACAAGACATAATCTACCCCGTGACGAATATGCCGGCACACGGCTGTGTCAAAGCTCGGGCTGCTGAGATTGAAATTGGCGTCTTGTTGATGGCCTTGGCTGTAAATCTGTTCTTGGCTAATCCAAACCGTAAGATTCGGAGGAGTCGTCGGGGACAATGGCTGTCGATGCATATGGTGAATTACGCCTGCAATCACTGCTGCTCTTCAAAAATAAGACACCTGTCCTGGCAGACTGCTCCCTTACTGAACGGGAGATGATGATGGGCGGGAAAGCTGCGGATGATCTTCGAAGTTCGAACGAAGAACACCGTCCTGTAGTATCGATTCTTATTTTGACACGCAGCTGCACGTGCATGAAGTGCTCAGCTCAGGGGCACGTTCAATGCATACGACACGTTCAGTGACAGTGGAACACAGTTTGGAGTATGTAGAGTTGCGAGTGCGGTCGGATGAATGTTTCCCCGAAACGACATCACAGCTTGTTCGAATCAGCGCCTCCACATCGAGAAGCTTCTAGCCTAGCTGTGCTGCTATGAATATTGTTGCAGCTCCCAAACACTCTTTTTTGTCACAATTTGACCTACAATTCAAATTGATCTCGCAGAACACTGACAGAAACCGCATAACGACAGCGACAAGATCATGGCATCAGCAGATGAGCTGAAGGCCGAGGGCAACAAGCTCTTTGCCGCAAAGGACTTCGCAGGTGCCGCTGAGAAGTTCTCTGCAGCAATCGCGGCTGACCCATCGAACCACGTCCTTTATTCGAACCTGTCCGGCGCCTACGCATCGCTAAAAGATTGGGAGAAGGCGCTCGAAGCGGCCAAGAAGACCACTGAGATCAAGCCCGACTGGTCGAAAGGATGGGGTCGCAAAGGTACAGCAGAGCACGGCGTGGGCGATTTGATGGGCGCGGTGCAATCATATGAAGAGGCTTTGAAGCTGGACCCGAACAATGCCCAAGCGAAGTCTGGCTTGGAGTCAGTAAAGAGGGCGATCGATGCGGAGGCACGAGCAGACGGTGTCGACCCAAGTGGAGGGTTAGGCAACATGTTCAATGATCCCCAACTCTTCCAGAAGCTGGCCGCAAATCCCAAGACAGCTCCATTGCTTGCAGATGGTGCCTTTATGGCCAAGTTACAGAATATGCAGAAGAACCCACAGGGTATGCAGCAAGAGATGTTCTCCGACCCGCGCTTCCTGCAAGTTATGAGCGTGTTGCTCGGCATCGACATGTCGTTCAATCCCACCGACAATGCCGATCGGGATGCTGCCAAATTCCGCGAACAGGGAGGCGCTGAGGAGGATGTGGAAATGCCAGACGTCAAGCCACCGCCGAAGAAGGAAGAGCCGAAGAAGGAACCCGAGCCAGAGCCCGAGCCAGAGGATGAAGAGGCAAAAGAGAAGAAGGCAAGGAAGGCCGAGGCTGATAAGGAGAAGGCTGCTGGGACAGAAGCGTACAAGAAGAGGCAATTTGATGAAGCCATTGCTCACTACACGAAGGCTTGGGAGATCTACCAGGACATCACATACTTGACCAACCTCGGAGCTGCATATTTCGAGAAGGGCGAATATGACGCCGCCATTGAGGCTTGCCAGAAGGCTGTCGAGCATGGGCGTGAAGTCTACGCAGATTGGAAGATCATTGCCAAGGCCTTTGGACGGATTGGTTCAGCATATGAGAAGAAGGGCGACCTGGCGAACGCCATCGAGTTCTACAACAAGTCGCTTACTGAACATCGCACTCCCGACATCCTGACCAAGCTACGTGCAGCAGAGAAGGCGAAGAAGCAGGCAGATGTCAACGCGTACATCGATCCAGAAAAGGCCGAGGAGGCGCGCGAGCTCGGCAACCAGAAATTCAAGGAGAGCGACTGGCCAGCTGCTGTGGAAGCCTATTCTGAGATGATCAAGCGCGCACCACAGGATCCCCGCGGCTACTCGAATCGTGCCGCTTGTCTCATTAAGCTGCTCACATTCCCATCTGCGGTGTCCGACTGTGACGAAGCTATTAAGCGTGACCCGAACTTCATTCGCGCATATCTTCGCAAAGCGCAAGCTCTCTTCGCAATGAAGGAGTACAACAAGTGCATCGACGTCTGCGCAGAGGCACTCGAGCACGATACTGAGGGCAAGAATACTCGTGAGATTGAGCAACAGAGCCAGAAGGCGCTGGAGGCACAGTTCGCGGCGCGCGAGGGCGAGACGGAACAACAAGCACAGGAGCGCATCCAGCGTGATCCCGACATCATGGCAATTCTGCAGGATCCTGTCATGCAGAGCATTCTGCAACAGGCCAAGAATGACCCGGCTGCTCTGCAGAACCACATGCAAAACCCTGCCATTAGGATGAAGATTCAGAAGCTGGTCGCCGCCGGTGTCATCAGACTGGGCCGGTAGATTTGAACCGTCATCAAAAGAGTAGCCAAAACCGCAATGATTGAATGATGCTGATTTGTATATTCTAGAAGGCATAGCGCAGGCGGTCTCAGTAATTTACAAAAGAAAGTGATAGCTTGTATGTTTCCTGCATCACATGCAAAACCCTCATCTGGCCCCATCTGCCAATCTTCTCTGTGCTCGTTTGTCAAGTCTGCAAAATTTGCTGCAGTGGTATCTTGCCTACATTGCTACCGCTCAATGATCTCGTGCACACTGTCAATGTCTTTGGATGTGTCCTTGGGACATCGTTGCGGCGCTCAGTGTCAGCGTTGTGACGATAGTGAGTTGCAACACCGTTGCGCGTGAGAACAGATTCCATGCCCTCACTAGGTGAGGAGCGCAGTAGCTTAAGAGTGAGCGAGTCCTGTCAAGTTGTGACCTCTTGTAAGCTACTTCCCGGCAAAACAGGTTGCGGGATGTGAGGTGGGGCAGACTGTGGAACAGCATTGGCCGACAACCTTGACATCTTCTGCTCGACTCTCCCGGATACCACAGCACGTAACTTCCTTGGTACGTTGGAGTGGTTTCCGCTGATCGCGTCTTGCCCCGCGCGACAGACAACAAGTCTCTTAAGTGGCAGAGAAACACATCAACCACGGCAACAACAGAGGGACGGCAGGCAACAGCACAATGGGCTCAGTCAATCCCAGTGAAGGCTACTCGGTGCCAAAGGAAACGCAAGACATTTTTCAAGAAGGGATCCTCAACAATCCTCTGATTCCATCACTGCCCGAGGAGGCTAAAGCTGCCGGCAAACATGTGCACTTCACTGGCAACGACCTGCCCAGCATTCCCATCAACTGGCGTTTCGCTGAGAGCGCTGCGGCGTTGAAAGCGTTCGAAGCGACGATGCTCAATGTCCTTCGTTCCAGGAAGTATGGGAGTCAGATGTCCCAGGTTACAATCGACACCGATCACGCTTCTTTGTTCGTGATGTCGCCTTTTCTGGTGAAATTGATTGAGGGCGGACAGCCGAAGCCATTGAATCTCTTCGATCCTGCTGAGCTGGAGAAAAAAGGTATCAAGAACTGTGATCTGCACCGCTCGGGGGCCTCAATGCAGAGGAACTTGGCGACAAACATTTACAAGACCAAGGACGGAAGGAGCTACCATGTGCACGGATCGATGAATCCGGAACCAACGCTCACTGCTCTTCAGATGGATCTCGAAGGTGCGGCAGGCGAAAGCTATGATACTGTTGCTGAGAGGTTTCAGGAAGTTGTTGGCCAGCACAACTCGAAGGAGCTTGATGCTCTGATGAACGACAAATTTAAGCAGGCTGGCACGATCTGTCATTCCACTGAAGAATTCTGGCGGACCGAGCATGGCAAAGCCAATGCTCATGTGGGGTTGTACGAGCTTAACCGATCTCCTGATTACAACCAGCCAGCAGGTTGGTGGCCTGAGCATGACTCCATACCGTCATCTGCCTCTCGTCCTTTGGCCGGCTTGAAAGTCGTCGACCTGACACGCGTGATCGCTGCCCCAGCTTTGACCCGGGGCCTCGCGGAAATGGGCGCAAGCGTCATGCGGGTGACATCTCCCCATGTCACCGATCTCTCCTTGGTACATCAAGACCTGAACTGGGGAAAATGGACATCGGAACTGCATCTCAAGAATGAAGAGGACAGGATCAAGTTGATCGAGCTCATCAAAGATGCGGACGTGGTCGTTGAAGGTTACCGTCCCGGCGTCATGGAGAAGTATGGACTGAGTCGGAAAGACATCTTCGAGCTGGCGAGGAACCGGAACCGAGGCATCATCCACGTGAAGGAGAATTGCTACGGCTGGAATGGTCCGTGGCAGGGAAGGAGTGGTTGGCAGCAAATCAGTGATGCATGCTGCGGAGTATCGCTGGGGTTTGCTAAAGCCATGGGGTTGGAAGGTAATGAGGCTGTGACGCCGGCTTTCCCGAATTCGGACTACTGTATGAAACTGTCCGGCGATTTATTAAACCTTTGGCTGACGTGGACCAGGTACCGGCATCGCAGGCGCGACAGCCACGCTTCACGCGCTGATCAGGCGCGCAGAGGAAGGTGGCTCCTTTGGCGTCGACGTCGCGCTGAACTACTACTCGCAATGGCTTGTTCGCTCTGTCGGTGAATATCCAAAGCCTGTATGGCAGGACGTCTGGCAGCGACATGACTCCTTTGTCTACCGGAATTACCACAACATGGGATACACCGTTCCCAATCTGTTGGGTCGGCTCATGCAACACGACGCGAAAACTCTGTTCAAGCCGGAATTTTTCGAGCCGAGAGCATCAAAGGCCATGGGGCTCCAATTTATGCAACTGAAACCAGTGGCACAATTCAAAGACGACGTGAAGCTTGAGTACAACGTTGGCACACGAGGCAACGGCTACGACAGGCCCTTCTGGCCACAGGATTTGAGGACTGAGGTTGTGACGTGAACGGGGTGAGAGGCGATTGCTTGCCTTCTATGGCATTATGTGCTCTTATCGCTAAAGATGTCGTGGATGTCGTCAATGAGCTGTACATATATCTACAGCCACTAGGAAGTAGCAATCCGAGATGGAAGCAGGCAAGCATCTACGAACGTGGTGTTAGAATCACTTTGGTGCCATTGAAACTTGTGCAGGTCAATGTGAGGCCTTCGATCCAAGGCCCGGGGTCCCGTCCTTCAAGGCCGCTGAAGGCTTGACAGAGCCGGACGGTGGTGTAGCTGGCCTCGGTCAAAGCAAACTGCTGGCCCAGACATATCCGGGATCCGCCATTGAAAGCTGTCGTCATCACTCGTTAGTTCTAACTACGTGGCAGTGCATCTCAGTCTGAAACGAAACACTTACGCAAGTACTCCCAGCCGGGGCGCAGACCTTTCCTGCCCGTCTCGGCGTCATCGAGCCATCGCTCAGGCTTGAATTCGTCGGCGTCCTCGCCGTAGAAGTCCTTTCTTCGGTGCATGGCGTAGACATTCCAGCCCACAATTTCACCTTTGGGGATAAACAGTGGCGCGAGACCATCGGGGCCTCCGCCCAAGGGCAAAGTCGTGTCTTCGATGGCTTCACGGCTGTTCATGGGCACGACGGGATGAAGTCGCAGCGATTCATTGAGCAAAGCTTTGAGGTATTTCAGCTCTTTGAGCTGCTCAAAGGATGGCTGAGTACCGTTGAGTTGAGCGATTTCAGCTTGCAACTTGGCCCACATGTCCGGCCTCTTGCCTAGCATGAACCAAGTGTTGGAGAGGAGGCTGGCAGTAGTGTCGCGACCTGCAAGGAGAATATTCAACAATTCGCTCCGAATTCTGACAGGATCGGTGGTCTGTCGGACTAGCTCGTCGATGAAGACGTATCGGCCATTATTCTCGGGGCTGTCCTTCTCGGCCAGTAGCTGATTACGTCGGCCAAGCCCTTTCTGAACATAGTAGTCGACGAAGTTGTGCACGAATTCCTTGTCTTTTTGAAAACGCTTGTTCGCGGGGAAGAGTTTGGCCCATGAACCCCAGCGGGACAGATTCGCAATGTAGTCCTGGCTTTCCGTGAAAGATTCGGCAAATCCGTCGTTGGTATTTTTGGAGAGCGACTCCGTCGATTCGCCGAACAGAAACTCCGTGGCGCTGTCGATTGTGAGACGAAAGAAAAGTTCAGACAAATCCACTTCTTGATGGGGAGCGATGGTCGCAATGAGTCTGGAGACGTGTTTCTCGAACGTGGCCACGTCGCCGACCTGAGATCGGACGAAACTTGGACGCAGCATTTCGCGCGAGTGCTTCCACTCTGCTCCGTCAGTCGTGAAGATACCTGCAGGACACTGTAAGTACCAGCGCGCGGAGTGAGGAGCAGCTGCTCATACCATCGCCTAGCAGAGGACGGAAGCCCACCTTGCGGCGCGTGCCCAAGCTCCACTTCTTGTGGTCGATGGCTTGGATGACCTTGAGATTCTCGGGCTCAATGGTCGTGTGGACGCGCCGGCCCAGAGCTTTGATCTGGAATGTGTTTACGCCAACCTGCCGGAAGCGATCGGTGCTGATTTCCAAGAGGTTATGCGCCTTGAGCGCAGCGATGTTCTCGAAGAAGGCGTCCAGGCCGAAGACGGGATCTTTCTGTGGCCATTTGGGAGCTTCCAAGCAGCCCTTCTCGCGCTTCAGCGCTCGTCGCTTGCTCCACAAGCCGGCGGAGGTGGCGAGCTGGTAGAGGATATACAAAAGCGCCAAGCCGACGACGGCCTTGGTCGTGGAG
This sequence comes from Cercospora canescens BHU, assembly GCA_000347735.1. Lineage (NCBI taxonomy): Eukaryota > Fungi > Ascomycota > Dothideomycetes > Mycosphaerellales > Mycosphaerellaceae > Cercospora > Cercospora canescens. The sequence continues at coordinate 316 of ANSM01004677.1, read as the reverse complement.
TTCAACTCAGCGAAGTCCATGATACGCGATGCCACCAACGACGAGCGAAGAGAGGAGAGGACAATCAAGAGCAAGGTCAGCAGAGGCGGCGGTAGTCATGCACGGAGAAGGAACAATACTTCTGCCTACGGTGCTGTTGTTGTTGTTGGGTCCTCTGCCAGGCCAGGCTGAGCTGAGCTTCGCTGATGTCCGTGAGCCAACGAGCTGACCAGTGAGGAGCAGGAACGACGAAAGCTTGGCCACCGTACGGACGCCCGCTTGCTCTCAGCTGCCTTCTCCTCCCGCCGCGCCCGGACGAGAGGGCGTCTTTGAGGGC